>JAJJWW010012615.1:0-74669 GCA_023531295.1 Papaver armeniacum
CCCTTATCACGATGCAGGGTGTGATGCGTGTCGTAACCACAACAAATTAATTAATACTTTACTACCTAATTAACTAGTAATATAGGGCAGTCAAGGTCGATCCCACGAGGAGCACGAGATTCTTAGTTGTAAAAGTTGTCACGAAAGGAGGGGTGTAAAAAGCAAAATAAAAATAAACAAAGCAATTAAAATCGAAAGTTGAAAAGATGAAAGCAATAAGAGAGACAAGATCAAGGAATCCTTCGTCGTTCGAAACAATGATTAAAGTTATGTTCTTTTCTACTTGTTATTAGTCACTGATTATCACCAACCGTAGGATAGCAGTCCGCTTAGCTAGCCCCCAAAATCCCTAATTTCACCGAGTAACAGTCCGCTTAGTTATGATTCTATTCAAAAGAACCACCTTGAGGTCCGCTTTACAAGATGTAATTCCCGAATGCATTAAGTTTTATGAATTTAGGTTTAGTACTAGTAGTTAAACTCGGTTCGCTTGGTCCACTTTCTAGCGTTGTTTCTACACACAATTGCTCCACGGAATCCCTCGCAAGGTCTCGTGTTTTCTACTTGTGTAAAGTGTCGAGAAACGATTACGTATTCCCTAACTTATACTAGATATAGATCAATTAACAAATCAATTTAGCGTGCACTCAAACAATCTATCAATCAATCATAAGTGTCTTTAAGATCACTCCTATTAGTAAAAACAATCGATAATCATGTGAAAAACTTCAAGATAGAATTGAAAACAAAAACTCAAATCATGTTAAGAACTAGGAATTCATCCTCAATCAATAAAATTAACTACTCATGTTAAAAGTTCACACAAAGAATAAGAAAAGAAAAGAATTGTGTGTGTAGAGAGGTGTAAAAGATATAGAGAGAGGTGTGTAGAGAAAGATGTGTAGAAGTTGTAGAAAACTTCTCTATTTATAGGCTTCAATATTCTCCAAATCTTCTAAGGATTAGAATCCTTTTCCTTTTGCAATTCAATTTCCAATTTCAAGTCTTTCTCAATTCTTCACCTTCTCTTTCCAAATTTGAGTCCAATTCTCCATCCAATTCCTAGCCCAAGTCTTCACACCCATGAGAGAAATCCATAGAAAATTTTGGAATTTTTGGCTCGCCGGAAAACTGGGATTGTGGCCGGAATTTGGCCGGAAAACGTCACCGCCGGCCACTGAAATTTCTCCGTGAAAGAATATTGACGGAATATTAATCGATCCACCGTTAGGACTAACGGTCAAACAGTCAAACGTCGGTCCAACGTTAGTCAACGGGTCAGCGAAAAGAGAGTTTAGGCGGAGTCAAATCGGGTCAAATCGGCAGAGTCGGATGAATCAGGAACCGAGTCGTGGTCTTTGCCACCTTGCCGAGGCCATTGCACGGGCTTGTCTTGTGTTGCACAATCCTTGTGCAATCCGATTGCCTTAGCCAACCATCATGGCCACGGCAATTCCATCATTCTCGAGCCGATGCCACCCGGCTCATTCTTGCTTCAAGCCTGTGGTGTCATACTAGTCTTGCTTCACTCATAGCAGCAATGTCACAACCCATCTCTTTAGCAGCTCAGACCTCCTGCAACTCCACCAGAGCCAGCCCAGCTGAAACCACTGCCCAAATACCCACAACAGAAGCACCATCTGTACAACTCTCTTCCTGAGTTCAATGTCTCACACCCGAACTTGCCATCTGAGCATAACCAACACAGTAACACTATGCAGCTCAGAACCCATTGCTGTTCTTGCCTTTGCTAAACAACAATCACCAGTGAGAACAGTGCACTTTTGCCATTTGCACAAAGCCATAGCCTTTGCTTCACTAACATTTGCGACTTTAACTTCAAGTGCCATTCAAAGCCCCACGTAATGCGGCTCGGTCATCCATTACAAACACATTTTGCAATCCCATAACTCTTGGCTCTCATCTTGACCCTTTCATGGCACGGCAAAGACAAAGAGCACCACCTCGGCTCAATGCTCTTCTACGCAATACAACCTGCCCAACTCTATGACTCCATCACCTGAATTTGCACAGTCAAATCTCCACCAGAACCTTTGCCTTTTAATAACCTGTATTGCTTCCCCAGGCCATCTCTTTCAATCCTGCACCAGCTATTGCATTGCAACCATCTTGCAGCTGCATTGCCAGGCTACAACATTTCCTCCAGCTCAAACTATGCCCTTAACCTAGCCTGCCATTCTCTACCTTCCCATGGTAACAGCAACAACAGCTCCAATCCCTACTCAGTCCATACAGCAAAATTACCATAGAACCTAGCTTCTCAACTTGAACCATATTGCCCGTACAACCAAGCATTGTTCTTCCATGGCCACTGAGCTTCACATTCCAGCTCTAGCTCCCATCCAGTGCAATTTCACAGCCCAAGACTACAAATAAATCCTCATGACTCCACCATCCAACACTAACCCATCTTTGTGTCTTAATCACTCAATGTCAAATCCATCGACTCAATCAATCACTTTGTGACTGACCAACCCTTATTTCTTCCATCTCTTGTTCTTCTCTTGGTTCAAATCCAACTCAAACCCCCATCCAATCAATTATAGCTGCTCCATTTCTGCTTCAATCGACTATCAGAGCAACCCCCCTGATTCACCATGGAAAATTCCCATTTCTCTGAGCTTCAATCAACAGCTCAGAACTTGAATTTGCTCTACACCCAAGCACCAATTCTTACTTCAGATCCAATTTCTCGACCTCAAAACAGCAAATCCCTCGATTCTGCTCTCGGACCAACATCGGCGATTTCGGATCGAAACCCATCTCTTAATCCTCTCGATCGATCTGTGACTTGAAACACTTTAGCTATAAGCCCATCATTGATTCATCCTCTCTGTTCACTCTGTTCTTGATTTCTTCTCAATTTCTTTGACAAATTAACAGCAGCCATGGCTGCTTCTTCAGGTGAATGAATGATTGAGAGATGGTTCTCTCGATTTCAAATAGGTTTTAATGACACGGATCCGGGTCGGGTTTGGATCCGGGTGCGGTTAGGACCGACCCAACTGGATGCTACCCAGCATGACCATCCTCTGGATAAGGGCTACCCCAGTGTTAATAACACCCTTGGCTGATTGATAAGGGGTACCCTGAATGAGAGCCCCTTAACCACTACGGGCTCCCGTATATCAATCGCTTTGTAAAATGACCTCTTTGCCCTTTTGGCTCAAATTGGGTGCTTTCTTCTTCTTTTCCTCCGTGCGACTCCAAAGTAGCTATAAAACTCAAAACAAGCGTAAAATACATAATTTACAAGAAAAAATAGCAAAGAAAGCATAAACTACTAGATAGTAAATTAGGTGTATTCTACACCTATCAAATTCCCCCACACTTAGACTTTGCTAGTCCTCGAGCAAATCAAACTAAAAACTCACAACTTCAAAGCGTTCAAGCGTCACAAGCATCAAAGAGCTATGAGGACATAGAGTTTCTGCATGCTAGTAATAAGAAGTTAGAAATACTAAAGAACATATTCTCGTTCTTAATTGTTGAGTGAGAAATAACCACACCATAATGAGAGAATGCGTGTTTGAGAAACGATCAATAAGCATTTCGCCTCGACTCTGCCTCACCAAATAAGATTTTATGATAATTGCACTCAAAAAGACTGACTTTTTATGGTTCTCACATGTGTGCAGGTAGGAATGAAGATAGAAATCACGCATCACGTTGAATGGTGGGAAGGATAACTTCGAAATTTTGAAAAACCCACATCTTTTAATATTTTGAAAAACCATTTTTCGACGATCTCTAAGAAAGGAAATCAACCACTATTATCGAGGATGAGATTACTTACTTACCTTCACATCCGATTGCCAATTATGATAACACCACTCTCTCACGGCATCCAATAGAAACGTCTTCGCTCCTCGTCTTGATCTTCTTAGTCTTCGTCTTCGGTTTCAACTATTGATGATAAACCCTTGAATTTCATAAATCCTTGACAATTTATAACTCTTTACCTTGAAATCCTTGTCGCTTGAAACTTCCTTATAAATTTTCCTTCCCCACGGCTTAAACAAAACAAATATTTCTCTTGTTTTTCTCTTTTTTTTTTTTTTTTTTTCAAATTTTTTTTTTTTTTTTTTTTCACAAGAGAAATTAAATACAAAATAAACCATGGCCGTGGAAGAAGTATTTTACCGCTTGATTCTTCACAACTTGTATCGTCTTTGAAATCATAAACTTCAAAAAATTTTCACCTTTTACTTTTCTTTGCTTTCATGAATAAGTCTTCATACTTGGATATAAAATTACCTCATTGTATTGTAAGTCCTCAACATATATGTGAATTCCGCTCATTTGTATGTTGCTTTACTTGAATTTGAAATTTGCTCTTTTTCTCGTTCCGTTGCTTGTAAACCTTAAACTTTTCCAACTTTCCTTGTAGATTTTGATGTCGCTCCTTGTTGATGATGAATGTGTTTCTATGGATCCGTTGTTGTCGAGAGAGAGAATGGTGCTAACTGCAAATCGAACTACAAGAAGGAAGCTTTCATCCATGGACGTCACCCTCATGATTGACAAAATTAGCACTCAAGAGATCAAAGAGTAGTGCTTCTATTGGTGGGAGGTTGGGTAGCTCACCATTCTACCGGAATTAACGTATGGTGACACACACTCAAAAGAAGCTCTTTAGTAAATGGAAGAATTCTCGGGTCGGTGCCTCTCATGATATGAATACGGGTAGTCTCCACTAATGATTGATCAAAGCAACTCTAATAATGCATTTCTCCCTGCACCAAATTCGCATCACCGCATGATTAAATCCATTATTTAACACTCAAACAAACAAGAAATCCGAATGTAGTTCTCTAACACTTCCAAGTTCAATTATGTTGGTCAAAATCTCTATGTAAACATACCTAGAAATATGCTAGGGACTCTAAAATCTTTAAAAGTTGGAATTTTTATGAAAAACTTTTTTTTTTTTTTTAAATTTTTTCATTTTTTTGTAATTTGTGTTTTAAAAACATGCTTAACCACTCCCCCACACTTAAACCTTACATTGTCCTCAATGTAATTGAATCCTCCTAGTGAAGTCAAGGTGGGAAATTTTAACATGATAAGAAACAAGAAAAAGAAATAACAAAAAAGCAAAAGGATAAGAAATACAAAACCGATGGGTTGCCTCCCATTAAGCGCTTGTTTTAAAGTCGACGGCCCGACTTAGCTCTTGCAAGATTCATTCCCCATATACTAACAATCTGAAAATTTGAGGATCCACCCATAATACCTGTTTTGCAAACAATAACTCCATACAAATATTAGCACAAGAAAACAATAGTGAAATTATTGCTCGATAGAAATTTCCCCACACTTATTCTCGTCCACACTTGGAAGTGTATAGAGAACATAGAATTCGGGAACTTCCATGTATTCCTCTTGGCAAACTGCATGGTGTTAGCATCAAGTGTTTCCAATGGTGGATATTTAGAAACAAAATCATCCAAAAATACTTTCAAGCACATACATTCAAACCAATAAGAGGTAAAGGAGAAGAATCAATATGCAAAGGGTTAGACAAACCTTTCACAATCTCTTGTATTATAGAATCCTCTTGACCTTAAGTGAATTACTTACCTCTTGTATATCATGGTCCTCTATTAAACCTTGCAACCATTCTTCGTCGTTTTCTACCTTAACCAAAGTCTCGGTATCATCATAATCATTAGCAAGTTCAATTGGGTCTTCCACAAAATCAATGAATGTGGTTTCATCCTCTAGTATCATCTCTTCAACATTCTCATCATCGGAATCGGGCCATTCACTAAAATGATTCTCATCGGTGTAGATTGTAAGATCTTCATGTGCGGGTGTTACTTCGTTTACAACAATAGGTAAGTCACACCCAATCTCCTCCTTTTGAATAGGTGATAGATCGTTATTATGATCCGGAGTTGGAATAACTTTACCCTTGTTACAATAATTTTCATAAGGTTCATAATCATCATCATAACCCATATAATAACGTTTTTCACGTTCTATTCTTAAAGCTCTTTTAGCTTCAAAAATTTCTTCATCCGATGCTAGGCCTTCATCGATCAATTGATAGAACCTTCTTTCAAGTTCCCTCAAACTAGGTTGCCTTGCACCAAGGAGATCATACATAGATTTAGAAGCATAACTATCCTCCCCTCCTAATGATTGTTCACTTACATACCCGTCATAAGGTTGTTGATATGTATGAGAATATCCATATAGTGTGTATCCTAAGGATGGTTGGAAGTTGCCATAATGTTGAGGTTGAAAACCGTAATGATTGTTGTAATATGCTTGCTCTTGTCCACCGTACATGGAAAACCATTTTTGAAATAAGATTCAAAAACCAAGTTAGATACGGAATAGAATCCAACAAAGCAATAATAAACCAAAAAGAAAAATAAAACCAACTAAAATCATCCATTTGCTCCCAAGAACGGGCGCCAAAATTTGATGCGTGACGTAACCACAACAAATTAATTAATACTTTACTACCTAATTAACTAGTAATATAGGGCAGTCAAGGTCGATCCCACGAGGAGCACGAGATTCTAGTTGTAAAATTTGTCACGAAAGGGGGGGTGTAAAAAGCAAAATAAAAATAAACAAAGCAATTAAAATCGAAAGTTGAAAGATGAAAGCAATAAGAGAGACAAGATCAAGGAATCCTTCGTCGTTACGAAACAATGATTAAAGTTATGTTCTTTTCTACTTGTTATTAGTCACAAATTATCACCAACCGTAGGATAGCAGTCCGCTTAGCTAGCCCCAAAATCCCTAATTTCACCGAGTAACAGTCCGCTTAGTTATCGATTCTATTCAAAAGAACCACCTTGAGGTTAAAACTTTACAAGATGTAATTCCGAGGAATGCATTAAGTTTTATGAATTTAGGTTTAGTACTAGTAGTTAAACTCGGTTCGCTTGGTCCACTTTCTAGCGTTGTTTCTACACACAATTGCTCCACGGAATCCCTCCGCAAGGTCTCGTGTTTTCTACTTGTGTAAAGTGTCAAGAAACGATTACGTATTCCCTAACTTATACTAGATATAGATCAATTAACAAATCAATTTAGCGTGCACTCCAAACAATCTATCAATCAATCATAAGTGTCTTTAAGATCACTCCTATTAGTAAAAACAATCGATAATCATGTGAAAAACTTCAAGATAGAATTGAAAAAAAAAACTCAAATCATGTTAAGAACTAGGAATTCATCCTCAATCAATAAAATTAACTACTCATGTTAAAAGTTCACACAAAGAATAAGAAAAGAAAAGAATTGTGTGTGTAGAGAGGTGTAAAAGATATAGAGAGAGGTGTGTAGAGAAAGATGTGTAGAAGTTGTAGAAAACTTCTCTATTTATAGGCTTCAAAATTCTCCAAATCTTCTAAGGATTAGAATCCTTTTCCTTTTGCAATTCAATTTCCAATTTCAAGTCTTTCTCAACTCTTCACCTTCTCTTTCCAAATTTGAGTCCAATTCTCCATCCAATTCCTAGCCCAAGTCTTCACACCCATGAGAGAAATCCATAGAAAATTCACGGAATTTTGGCTCACGGAAATCGGGATTGTGGCGGAATTTGGCGGAAAACGTCACCGCCGGCCACCTGGAAATTTCTCCGTGAAAGAATATTCGACGGAATATTAAAATCGATCCACCGTTAGGACTAACGGTCAAACAGAGTCAAACGTCGGTCCAACGTTAGTCAACGGGTCAAGGAGAAAGAGAGTTTAGGTGGAGGTCAAATCGGGTCAAATCGGCCAGAGTCAGATGAATCAGAACCGAGTCAGGGTCTTTGCCACCTTGCCAGGCCATTGCACAGGCTTGTGCTGTGTTGCACAATCCTTGTGCAATCCAGTGCCTTAGCCAACCATCATGGCCCTGGCAATTCCATCATTCTCAGGCCAATGCCACCAGCTCATTCTTGCTTCAAGCCTGTGGTGTCATACTAGTCTTGCTTCACTCATAGCAGCAATGTCACAACCCATCTCTTTAGCAGCTCAGACCTCCTGCAACTCCACCAGAGCCAGCCCAGCTGAAACCACTGCCCAAATACCCACAACAGAAGCACCATCTGTACAACTCTCTTCCTGAGTTCAATGTCTCACACCCGAACTTGCCATCTGAGCATAACCAACACAGCAACACTATGCAGCTCAGAACCCATTGCTGTTCTTGCCTTTGCTAAACAACAATCACCAGCAGAACCAGTGCACACCTGCCATTTGCACAAAGCCATAGCACTGCTTCACTAACATTTGCAGCTTTAACTTCAAGTGCCATTCAAAGCCCTGTAATGCAGCTCAGTCATCCATTACAAACACACAGCTGCAATCCCATAACTCTTGGCTCTCATCTTGACCCTTTCATGGCCTGGCAGCAACAGCACCACCTCAGCTCAATGCTCTTCTCTGCAATACAACCCCTGCAACTCTAACAGCTCCATCACCTGAATTTGCACAGTCAAATCTCCACTAGAACCTTTGCCTTTTAATAACCTGTATTGCTTCCCCAGGCCATCTCTTCCAATCCTGCACCAGCTGTTGCATTGCAACCATCTTCACCAGATTGCACTCAACTCATCCATCCTGCAGCTGCATTGCCAGGCTACAACATTTCCTCCAGCTCAAACTATGCCCTTAACCTAGCCTGCCATTCTCTACCTTCCCATGGTAACAGCAACAACAGCTCCAATCCCTACTCAGTCCATACAGCAAAATTACCATAGAACCTAGCTTCTCAACTTGAACCATATTGCCTGTACAACCAAGCATTGTTCTTCCCATGGCCACCTGAGCTTCACATTCCAGCTCTAGCTCCCATCCAGTGCAATTTCACAGCCAGCACTACAAATAAATCCTCACAGCTCCACCATCCAACACTAACCCATCAGCTGTGTCTTAATCACTCAATGTCAAATCCATCGACTCAATCAATCACTTTCAACAGCAGCCAACCCTTATTTCTTCCATCTCTTGTTCTTCTCTTGGTTCAAATCCAACTCAAACCCCCATCCAATCAATTATAGCTGCTCCATTTCCTGCTTCAATCGACTATCAGAGCAACCCCCCTGATTCACCATGGAAAATTCCCATTTCTCTGAGCTTCAATCAACAACTCAGAACTTGAATTTGCTCTACACCCAAGCACCAATTCTTACTTCAGATCCAATTTCTCGACCTCAAAACAGCAAATCCCTCGATTCTGCTCTCGGACCAACATCAGCGATTTCAGATCGAAACCCATCTCTTAATCCTCTCGATCGATCTACAGCAGCTTCAGAAACACTTTAGCTATAAGCCCATCATTGATTCATCCTCTCTGTTCACTCTGTTCTTGATTTCTTCTCAATTTCTTTGACAAATTAATGCAGCCATGTTTCGCTTCTTGGTGAATGAATGATTGAGAGATGGTTCTCTCGATTTCAAATAGGTTTTAATGACACGGATCCGGGTCGGGTTTGGATAGGGTGCGGTTAGGACTGACCCAACCGGATGCTACCCGGCATGACCATCCTACGGATAAGGGCTACCCGGTGTTAATAACACCCACTTAGCGATTGATAAGGGGTACCCTGAATGAGAGCCCCTTAACCACTCTTGGGCTCAGTATATCAATTGCCTGTAAAATGACCTCTTTGCCCTTTTGGCTCAAATTGGGTGCTTTCTTCTTCTTTTCCTCCGTGCGACTCCAAAGTAGCTATAAAACTCAAAACAAGCGTAAAATACATAATTTACAAGAAAAAAATAGCAAAGAAAGCATAAACTACTAGATAGTAAATTAGGTGTATTCTACACCTATCAGGGTGCGAATAGCAGGTGCCTCCTTGGGATGCCCCTTAGCAATTGGGTTACCCCTTATCCAAAGACGAGAGTCCGAATAACACTTGTCCTCCGGAGGTGCTCAGAGCAACTTTTCGAGCCGAATTTTCCAAAAAATATTTATTTCCAAAAATACCTAAAAATACATAAAAACACAATATTAGTACAAAAATCGAGTTCCAACAATACCAACACTGAGGACAATTCAGACACAAAAATGTGTCTATCAATCATAGGTTGTGCGTTTGAATCAATCGATTGGGAAATCCGACATTTGGTTGTTTGATCCTTGAACATTGGTCTTTGGTACCGTTCAAGTGATTTCTCTTGTATTCAATTAGACTCGCAGATTTATATTTGCTTGAGTAAGAATTGAATAGAAAAAGAGAGATATAACTATTTGACATACTTGTTAATATTGAGTCTAGTTGATTCTCTTTAAAGTATATTGAAGTTAGTCCATACAGATTGCTAATCGAAATATTGGGTGTGGTTGTTGTACCCCCGCTTTTTCAGTTCTCATTCTCTAACCCCCTAAAGGTACGAAGCATGCCAATTGTCTCAGGTTTTATATCAAATTGGACCGTAGAGACTGGTAGAACTACACCTAGGTGACAGATTACTCTAGATGGATTCAAACAATCCCTAAGAGTTTTTACCGGGACCTCCTCATCATTTTCATTAACCATTTCGACAAAGACAGAAATACCACCTAAATCTATGTCACGGGTTGGACTCGGATTAAAAAGGTCGTTATCCTCAAGTCTATCTCCTACACGTTTCCAACGTCGCATATACAAACTAACAAGAAATTGTGCACATGCAAATGCTGGGGTTCACTAATTTAGGTAAGCTTGGGTTACCTACAACAAAAATATACCTACAGTCAAAGACTGGTCACAGGTACAAGGCTGAGGCTTGTGGTGTTTCGGGTGATAACGCCCAGAGGGTTCACCTTACTAAACCACGTGTTTTCCTAAAATCGATGCCATACGAAATATGCAATTGGTGTGTGCACGTTTTTTTTTTTAAATATAAAAAAATGGAATAAAATATTTACAAATAAAGATAAGAAATAATAATGTACAAATAAATATAGGGTAAAAAATAATACTACCTTATTTACAAAAATAATTATGTAAAAACTGATGTAGTTTTTACAGTGATAAGTAGAGGGATTCGATTGTCGGACTTGGGAAGTTGTTGATTTTAGACTTAATACAAGAAAATACGAAAACTAGCAAAAATATGTAAACAAATGTAATAGGATTAAGAGTTACTAGGACTCGGGATTCCACCAATTTTCGTATCATGCGGTTCAAAAATAAATTCTAGACAATTATAGCTCATATGATGAAGATTTATTGACTCTTTTACTTTGCCTAAAGTAGATTTTTAAAATATAAATTGTAAATCTTAAGCATGGCTTATCAAAAGAACTAGCTCTAAGCATAAACCATCAAATGAAATAACAACTAATTAAGAAAAATCATGAATCAATTTATTTTAATGCAAAAAGTCATAAAAGAAATTAATTATTTACCACAGTGACGAAAAATGGCTTCCTCCATTGTCCCAGTGATGGGGTTTAGCTCTACATGGTGAAAACACGCTCAAAATATTTATTCATAGCTCAAAGGTGTGTTTACAATGGTGAAAAGAGAGATGAATAATAAAAACAGAAAACTGCAACGTTTATAAGAGCTGCGAATTAACTGTTACAATGAATAACCCAGAAGCAAGAATGACAGTTCTGTTTAGTAGCAGATTTCGCGACTGTCTTTTACATGCTTTTGTTCTTCAGCTTCTTCTTCTTCACCAGCAGCAGCATGGAAGTTTCCTGCAACTTCCTTTCTTCGATCTGTGGCTCTTTAAACTTTACCCCAAACTCTCCTCCCTTCCTGCAGACCCCAACAGTTCTTTTTATACTCGACAGAGCCCAAATCTTCTTGTAATAACTCCCGAATATCTTCTTTATCTTCCATGCAATATCATGGGAATAATTTCCCTGATTAATCCCTGCACGCGTTACTCTTCAGCTCAACCACTCCAGCACGCTTCTTTCTTGTCTAAATACGCTAAATTTTTGTCAAACTCGTGCCAACTTCCCATATATAACTCAGAATTCTGTGGATATCTCTCGGCCAATATTCTTGCCCTGTTTTTATTCAATCCACGCGCTACTCCATTTCACTCGAATTCAAACCACATACCAGCCCTTTTCTCCACAAATACCACTTGCAAATACCACTTTTCGAGCCACTTTTGCCACAAAAGCTTATTTCTCCAACAACACCTCCAAAAACATAAAATAATCAAATAAATACAAAAATGGGTACTAACATTATAGAAAATTGAGATCAAAATAGACACATAAATGTGTCTATCAAACAACTCCTCCTAACTGCATCCTAGATCAGTTAAAAAAGTATTCATCTATTGTAAACACTATTTCTTAATCAATACATCCTTACAGTTTCAACAAAATAAAATAAAACAAATAAATAGTAATAATTCAAAATTGATAGTTGCCCGCCTCATTTTGTTACTCTTTTTCTTCCAAATAAAATGATGATGAAAATTTATAGTTGTCCGTGCCATTTTATTATACTTTCTGGAGAAGTTCTTTTTGGTTTTAACAAAATAATAATTAAAAATTGATTGTTGCTCATGCCTTTTTGTACTCTTCCCCTTCTAAATAGAATGGTGATAAAGATTGATAATTGTCGGTGCTTTATTGTTTTTTTTTTTCGGATAAATAAAACGATGATGAAAATTTATCACTGCCCGTGTCTTTTGGTATACCCTATACTCTTTTTCATTCAAATAAAATAGTAATTCAAAATTGAGCCTTGTATTGTACCTATTGAATTACATTGTAGTTGCGGGATATAAAAACTGTAGTGATTATATGGACAAATATAACTTAGTAAAATCACCATAATATTTAATCTAGCATCAATGTATAACTAGTGGTTAGATGTATTACATTTTCATGTCTTTCAAGTTATAATTTTAATCTAGCATTTCCACAAATGGATGATGTCCCAAAATTACATACTCAAAAGGACAAAGACTAATGTGATTGGGATGACAATGGCATTGGTAAATCTCAGGGTATTAAGAATTTTTAGAACAAGTAAGAATTTCATCTTCCATCTTCCATGCCAGCTCAGCATTTAGAATTGTTCATGGAAGCTAAAGTCTAATGTTGGAGTTACACAAACAGTAATCAGAACAACGTTTAACGCTAAATAAAATAACGTCAAAAAAACACTATTATTAATATATAGCGCCTTACCTGGTCAACGGTCCAACGCCAATCAAAACAGCGTTAAACGTCGATCGATCGGTAATCTGATCGACCTGAACTCCACGAAAAGATCTGCACAAATAAAACTGCAGAATCGTTCTACCTTCAACGTCACATAATGAAGAAAAAAAAACACATGCCGCTTCTAAGAGAAAGACAAATTATAACTTGGATAATATCCGGATGGGTTATGCTATTCAAAATAGAAAAAAGAAAGAAAAGAGAAACCCTATTCAAAATAACGTTTGACTTATGCTATTCAAAATAGCGTCCAATTCTATTGTGATTAGCGCCTTTTGTCTTCTAGCATGATATTCTAAATAACGTATGACTCTAATCTGATTACGGTTTTTCTTGGATTCCATCTACAGTGGCGAATCCATCGTGGGACCAGTGGGGTCATTGCCCCATGTTGATGGGTAAAACGTGGGAAGGAGGAACTAGCCCCAATCACAGAAAGTACTCCCAAGGAGAAGATGGGTTTATGGGAAGTAGTTAGAGAATTAATGACGCCGTCAAGAAGTGTGCACTCTTTCCTTTTTATAATGACCCTCTTATGGATAAATACCCATAAGATTAACATATTACTAAACTAACATTTCCCTTTCCTTAAGTTAACTCCAAACCCTAAAGGGCTTTCCTCTTAGGCGAAAGCCCAACTGCTTTAATATACTCTTGGGTGAACTAGGACTTCCCCATCTTAATGGGTTAGACCTAGATCCAAGTATCTTTATCCTAAAAGGGACCCTTAATGGGTCAAGGGGCCACCTATTCTAGGATTGGTTATTTTCATGTATCAACATTAGTCCCCTGACTGTTTGACCGGTCAAGGACCGTGTCAGTGATCACTGTTGATGCTACGGTTCTGATCGAGTTATAGGTGGTTTGGGTTCACGACTCTTGAGATTCTACGGTTACAATTGGGGAGTTATGGGCGGTTTGGGTTCACGACTCTTGGGACATTACGGTTACTGATATGCTCAGTAAGTGCTCCTTCTTTTACCCTCCTATAAATAGAAGAGACCTCGCCCCTGAATCCTCATCTTTTCACTGTCCTATTTTCTATCTCCTTATCTTCTCTATTGCTTACCATGTATAATGAATCACCTATCCGCGACTCGCCTCCCAGGCTCGAATCACATACACTTGAATGATTTAAGAGCAGTACCCAGCTTAGGGATAGACTTCGACCGAACACAGCGGATGATGATACTGTTCTTTTTCGGGTCGATGATATTTGGGTTGCACGCATGTTAACCCCCATCCATTTCCTCCATCCGGGTCCTCAGACTGGCTTATCCGTCCTCAAGTGGAGTCGCCCATTGTACCTTCGTTTGAGGATTCCCCCCCGTTTGGTAGTTCATAGGGGAGATTACGTTTTCCCTTCAATCAACTTACGCTCGTCCTCCGAATCTCATGCCGCTTGGGATCCATGGGTCGACTATATTCGCTCCAATCCGGATAATGCAAGGATCATTCATTCTTTATGTATAGAGGCATCTTTAGAGGCCTCCAAGTTTAGGTACGTCCGGCGACATCATAACAGTATAAATCGCTTATGTGCGCGTTAGGGAATCGATCCCCACACATTTATATTTTCCTAGGGTGAAGCGACCCCATCCTAGAGGACATAGTGGCACTTACTGGCCTACCCATTCGTGGTGATGTAGACTATGACAGTTGCTGCCTTCAAAAGTATTTAAATAAGGATGACAGAGATCTTCGTGATCGCTTTATTAAGGCCAAGACGAAATCCATAACCTTTCAATTGCCAGAGGAGCTTAAGGCTGAAGCTCCGAATGAAGTAGGAGGCCCGATGGATAAAGGGAAGGGTAAAGCTACCGCGTCGGATTCTCAGGGTTCTCCCTCGAATGTTTCATCTTCTTCAAAACTCATGGAGTTCGCCATAAAAGCTGCTTAACCAAAGCCATCTGCTACAAAAGAGGCTGATGATGTGACAGAGGTTAAAAGTTGCCAGAAGCCAAAGTCCGGGCAACATCGAGCTTCTTTCTCATGTTGGATCAAATACTGGGCTCCTTTACAGTCTGGTCCTGGTGATGGTGTTCCTCCTCGAGAAGGGGAAACAGAGATAGAGCGGAGATGGATGCTTTCCTCCTCTTTTGGCTGTGTCATGACGTATTTGAGTATACTCCCCGGGATACCATCAAGAATGAGTTGATTCCTATGGCCGTATTGATGTCTCGCGGCGTGTCATTTCCGATTGCTCCTATGTTATTAGGTGGTTTGTACCACCATCTAGATTTGCTGGCGCGTGATATTCGTCGCGTGGATGGATCCCATGAGGTTGAAACTTTCCTTCTTGACAATTTTATTCAAGCATGGGCTTGGGAGCGCTTCCCTAAGTACATGCCTCCTAAGTAGAATCCCCTTGCTCTCTCTCGGCAAGAAGAAGTCATTCAAAAGAACGGTCTAGTGACGATACTCAAGTCTCATCCTCGGATGGCTCTTTATCACAAGAAGGGTCATCTTCCAAAGGAAAAGCTCAAATATTTCATGGACAAGGGTGCGGATTTCAACCCTATCACTTATTAGGACGGTCGCACTGGTTCCCTTCACTATAATTTTGTTAGCCAATCCAAAGGAGGATGTCTTCAGCCGAGGAATTTGACAATATTTTTTCTCTATTTTACCCTGGCGTCTTCCTGGTTTTTCATGGCGGGAAGTTTTCTTCTAAGGCATACAATACCATCCGTGTGGCGTGGCAACTGGGTTTTGATCAATGAGTTCCTTATGACCCTCCCCTCCCTTCCTAGATAAAGGAGGATAGGGAAGTCCGGAAGAGTTTCTATTGCTTTGTTTTCAAGAGCGGTCTTCGGATGAGTGATCACCAATGTTTTTTTGATTTCTTCCAACCTCAGTCCCGCCGCCATGTTAGCATTACCAATGAGTGGCTTGGGTATCGCAATAGCATTAACCGGAGTGTGCTGAATCTGCTCATCAGGAGACATATGCTCCCCGTCTTTAACCAAGGAGGATTTCAGAGAAATGCAAACATCAGATCGTGTGAAGTTGAATGCCGAGACTGCCAAGAAGTATAACCTATCTTCTAGCAACAAGGGTCACCCTCTTCGTCCGCTAGTTACCAGGTGGGACCCTCTTCCGGGTGACGAGTCTTCTCAAGAGGATGGGAAAGGTAGTGCTTTACCTCCATCCAGTTCCAAGAAGAGAAGGCGTATTCAACCAATGAAGCCATTGAATATCCCTTCGGCGATATCTCCTCCTGCTAAGGTATCTTCCCTTTCCTTTTGTGTTATTTTTAATCAAATTCCGCGTTTAGTTTCTTTATTTTGGTTTGCCATATTCTTTTAGAACTCTCCGCCTATCGGCTGCAAGCCTAGGGGTCTCTTCTTTGAAGAATACATTAACCTGCCTCTTAACGAGTGGAGGGATGATCGTCTGGATAAGAAGATGAAGCGAGATGATGGTGTGCTACCTATTCCGCGGTTGCCTTCCATTCGTACTGCTAATGTTTCTCCTCCGTTTTCCCCGCAGGCTCCAAAAGTGGGGTCGTCATCCGTGAGTACTTTCATCGAGCGTGTGGAACGCCAACTTGGTCGATAAGTTAGTCAGAGTGGTCCTGAAATACTCTCTCCTCGTATGATTCTTCAATCCACTCGTCCTATAATTGTACAGACAATTAAAGATTGATAGGTGTAGAATACACCTAATTTACTATCTAGTAGTTTATGCTTTCTTTGCTATTTTTCTTGTAAATTATGTATTTTACGCATGTTTTGAGTTTTATAGCTACTTTGGAGTCGCACGGAGGAAAAGAAGAAGAAATCACCCAATTTGAGCCAAAAGGGCAAAAAGGTCATTTTACAGGCGATTGATATATGGAGCCCAGTTGAGGTTAAGGGGCATCTTTATTTTGGAGGATTATTAAAGACAGACTAGCTGTGGTTAAGGGGCTGCCATCTGGCTAGCCCTTATCAGAAGTGACATCCTATTATGGGCACCCAACTAGGGTGGTCCCTGTCCATGGGGTGTACCATCCATACCCTGCTCCACACCCGAACCCAGATCAATTCTTATACCCTAAATCGAGAGAACAATTCTCTCATTCATTCATTCACCTGAAGCCGAGAGATTTGTTCAAGAAATTGAGACGAAATCGAGGAACACGAGAGAGGAGAAATGGGTTTGCTGATGAATTGAAAGAAGAGATCGAGAGTGAGCTGCTGAGATGAAGATGAATCGAAAATGGGTTTGATGTTGGTTGGTTGCAGCGGACTGCTACGATTGCATAATGGGTTTTGATGAAATTCGTTAAGTTCTTTGATCTTTGTTTGACCGAGAGCTTTGAAGATAATTGGGCGAGAGAGATTGAGAAACGATGATGGGATGCGGTTCCCGTTAGATGGCGTTGTGATGAAATTTATCGAAGCGGATCGAAACCCGATGAAGAAATCGACGAGAGAAGTAAATCAATGTTGTTGTTGCAATCGATTCAGGGAAATGGAGGTGAAGAAAGGCGCTAATGGGTTTCTGGAACTGGAATTTAAGATGGGTTCGATTTAATCTAGAAATTGGTAGTGGTGTTGAGGAGATGAAGATTCAGGGAGAGATGCGAGAGAGGATGAATTACTGACACGGGGTTTGTGATGATTCGTGTTTGAGGTAAAGATGAATTGAAAAGCAGAGATTGCAAGGCGGGAGATGGATGAAATCTGTAACAAGAAGAACAATTAGAAGATTGGTTCTACAGGGGAAACAATCAGAGAGTGAGGGCTGTTTTGCATGTGTATGTGAAGTTTTGCAAGTTGGGGAAAATTGATGATGCTACCATTCTTTGCTTGCCGGGGGAGATGAAGATGGTCTTGGTGCTTAAGCCCCAGCGAGGTGGAGTTGTGTTGCAAATGGTGGAAGTTTGAGCTTATGGATTGAATTAGCGGTGAGCTTCTTTGGAATGGTCTTGAGGCGGCGAGGTTAGGGAGAATGGCTCGGGTGGATCAGCGAGTGAAAGCGTGTCTTTGTAATGGGTACTATGAGTGAACTAAGGCAACAATGATTGTTGGCCTGAGGTTACAGCTGTTGCAGAGACAAGGTGATGGAGGAGCTGGTTGTTGGCTCAGGGCAAAAAGATGAATGAAGGCTGTTGATCATGAGATTGAATGGGTGTGTACAATGAGATACAGGGAAGGAGTAATGAAAGCGTGAAGAAAATAGGGCCATTTTGGCCGTGGTGATAGATAGTACTACAGTACTGCAAAATGCCTGACCAAGATGGCTTGTGCAACTTTGGCCTAGTGACCCCGTCGGCCACGACTCGGTTGAGTTAGATGGCTAACTCTGTGACTCGAGACTTTGATCCGGTCAACTCATCAATGACCGTTAGTCAACTGATTAATCAGAACGGAATCTTGACGGAATATTCCATCGGCGGAGGTGAATTTTCAGGTGGCGGCGGCAACTATTGCCAGGATTAGGCCAGCCACAATCCCGATTTTCATGACCAAAAATTCCAGAATTTTCTATGGACTTCTCTCATATGTGTGAAGACTCGGGCTAGGAATTGGATGGAGAATTGGACTCAAATTTGGAAAGAGAAGGTGGAAGAGTTGAGAAAAGCTTGGATTTGGAAATTGAATTGCAAAAGGAAAAGGATTCTACTCCTTAGAAGATTTGGAGAATATTGAAGCCTATAAAATAGAGAAGTTTTCTACAACTTCTACACACATCTCTACACACACAACACTTTTCTTTTCTTATTCTTTGTGTGAACTCTTTAACATGAGTAGTTAATTTATTGATTGAGGATGAATTCCTAGTTCTTAATATGATTTAAGTTTTTGTTTTCAATTCTATCTTGAAGTTTTTCACATGATTATCGTTTGTTTTTACTAATAGGAATTATCTTAATGACATTCATGATTGATTGATAGATTGTTTGGGTGGCCAACTAAATTGATTTGTCGGTTTAATCTAAAGCTAGTGAAAGTTAGGAGATAAGTAATCGTTTCTTGACTTTTTACATAAGTAGCAAACACGAGACCTTGCGGAGGGATTCCGTGGAGCAATTGTGTGTAGAAACAACGTTAGCAAGTAGACCTTGAGCTAAGAGTCTAACTACTAATATCAACCTAAGAAATTCACAAAACTTAATGCATGAGACAAGTTACATCTAGGTTGAGCTAATTCTAGGTGGCTTGGTGATTAGAATCTGGTAGTCGAGAACTTCCGTGTCCGGTGATATAAGGGATTTAGGGGTTTAGCACTGAGCTAGCTGCTTAACCTACGGTTGGTGATAATCTGTGACTAATAACAAATAGAAAAGAACATAACTTGATTCATTATTTCGTAACGAAGAAGGATTCCTTGATCTTGTCTCTCTTATTACTTTCAACTTTATCTTTTAATTGCTTTGTTTATTTTCTTTTGCTTTTTACACCCCCCTTTCGTGACAATTTTTACAACTAGAATCTCGTGCTCCTCGTGGGATCGACCTTGACTACCCTATATTACTTGTTAATTAGGTAGTAAAGTATTAATTAATTTGTTGTGGTTACGACACGCATCAAATTTTGGCGCCGTTCGGGGAGCGACGGATGATTTTAGTTGTTTTTATTTTTGCTTTATTCTTGCTTTGTTGGATTCTATTCCGTATCTAACTTGGTTTTTGAATCTTATTTCCAGGTCTTAGGTTTTCCATGTACGGTGGACAAGAGCAAGCATATTACAACAATCAATACGGTTTTCAACCTCAACTTTATGACAACTTCCAACCATCCTTAGGATACAATCAAAACCAATCTTTTGGCTATGATCAAATTCCTACAGAACATTATGGGTATTCTCATACATATCAACAACCTTATGACGGGTATGTAAGTGGACAATCACATGGATGGAAGGATAGTTATGCATCTAACAATTTGTTTTTTAGTAATGTGCAGTAGTAAGAGAATTTGGAATATACTCCTCTTCATCGTGTTTTTCCTTCACTTTTTCCAAAAGAGGAGATGTCGTCTAGAAACTCTATCAACGGTGGTAAGCGTGTGAACGTCAGGAAACTTGCATAGAAATTATACAAATTGGAAGATGATGGAGACTCGGAAGATCTTGTCGCGAGAAATTAGTAGGACTATTCATATGGAACTTAAACGACGTCGGGATAAAGGTTATGAAACCGATGAAGATTCTTATTATGGTGAGTCCGAAAATGAAGATGATTGTGTTGAAAAGGACCAACCTTTGGATACTTTTGATGACGATAGTGTAGATTACTCGAGCCTTGATCTTATTAATGATCAAGCACCTATTCAAAAGGAAGAGCTTGAGGAAGATGCATTTATTGCTTGGCAAAACTTTCTTAAGGAAAGATGGGAGTCCGCGGAAGTGTATGAATGTTCCGACAATGAGGAAGTTATTCCAACTCCGGATCATAATAACGATCCTTCACCTATTCAAAAGGAGGAGATTGGGTGTGACTTACCTATTGTTATAAACGGTGTAACACCCGCACATGAAGATCTTACAATCTATACCGATGAAAATCATTTTAGTGAATGGCCCGATTCCGATGATGAGAATGTTGAAGAGATGATTATAGAGGATGAAACCACATTCATTGATTTTGTGGAAGACCCAATTGAACTTGCTAATGATTATGATGATACCGAGACTATGGTTAAGGTAGAAAACGACGAAGAATGGTTGCAAGGTTTAATAGAGGACCACGATATACAAGAGGTAAGTAATTCACTTGAATTTTTAAGGATGAAGAGGATTCTATAATACAAGAAATTGTGAAAGGTTTGTCTAACCCTTTGCATATTGATTCTTCTCCTTTACCTCTTATTGGTTTGAATGTATGTGCTTCAAAGTATTTTTGGATGATTTTGTTTCTAAATATCCACCATTGGAAACACTTGATGCTAACACTATGCAGGTTTGCCAAGAGGAATACATGGAAGTTCCCAAATTCTATGTTCTTTATACACTTCCGAAAGTGTGGACGAGAATAAGTGTGGGGAAATTTCTATCGAGCGATAATTTCACTATTGTTTTCTTGTGCTAATATTTGTATGGAGTTATTGTTTGCCAAACAGGTATTATGGGTGGATCCTCAAATTTTCCGATTGTTAGTATATGGGGAATGAATCTTGCAAGAGCTAAGTCGGGCCGTCGACTTTAAAACAAGCGCTTAATGGGAGGCAACCCATCGGTTTTGTATTTCTTATCCTTTTGCTTTTGTTATTTCTTTTTCTTGTTTCTTATCATGTTAAAATCTCCCACCTTGACTTTACTAGGAGGATTCAATTACATTGAGGACAATGTAAGGTTTAAGTGTGGGGGAGTGGTTAAGCATGTTTTTAAAACAAAAATTACAAAAAAATTAAAAAATTTAAAAAAAAAAAAAAAAAAAGTTTTACTTTAAAATTCCAACTTTTAAAGATTTTAGAGTCACTAGCATACTTCTAGGTATGTTTACATAGAGATTTTGACCGACATAATTGAACTTGGAAATGTTAGAGAACTACATTCGGATTTCTTGCTTGTTAGAGTGTTAAATAATGGATTTAATCATGCCGGTGATGCGAATT
This sequence comes from Papaver armeniacum, assembly GCA_023531295.1. Lineage (NCBI taxonomy): Eukaryota > Viridiplantae > Streptophyta > Magnoliopsida > Ranunculales > Papaveraceae > Papaver > Papaver armeniacum. The sequence continues at coordinate 21,708 of JAJJWW010012615.1, forward strand.
TGGTGCGGGGAGAAATGCGTTATTAGAGTTGCTGATCAATCATTAGTGGAGACTACCCGTATTCATATCATGTGAGGCACCGACCGAAATTTTCCATCTACTAAAGAGCTTCTTTTGAGTGTGTGTCACCGTAAGTAAATTAGGGTAGAATGGTGAGCTACCCAACCTCCCACCAATAGAAGCACTACTCTTTGATCTCTTGAGTGCTAATTTTGTCAATCATGAGGGTGACGTCCATGGATGAAAGCCACCTTCTTGTAGTTCGATTTGTAGTTAGCACCATTCTCTCTCAACAACGGATCCATAGAAACACAATCATCATCAACAAGGAGCGACATCAAAATCTACAAGGAAAGTTGGAAAAGTTTAAGGTTTACAAGCAACATACAAATGAGCGGATTTTTACATATATGTTGAAGACTTACAATACAATGAGGTAATTTTATATTCAAGTATGAAGACTTATTCATAAGAGCGAAGAAAATTAAAAGGTGAAAATTTTTGAAGTTTATGATTTCAAGACGATACAAGTTGTGAAGAATCAAGTGGTAAAATACTTCTTCCACGGCCATGGTTTATTTTGTATTTAATTTCTCTTGTTTAAGAAAAGAAAAACAAATTTGTGAAAAAAAAAAAAAAAAAAAAAAAAAGAGAGAAAAAAAAGAGAAATATTTGTTTTGTTAATAAGCCGTGGGAAAGGAAAATCTATAAGGAAGTTTCAAGCGACAAGGATTTTTAAGGTAAAAGAGTTAAAAAATTGTCAAGGATTTATGAAATTCGAGGGTTTATCATCAATAGTTGAAACCGAAGACGAAGGAGATCAAGACGAGGAGCGGAAGAGTTTCTATTGGATGCCGTGAGAGTGGTGTTATCATAATTGGCGATCGGATGTGAAGGTGAGTAAGTAATCTCATCCTCAATAATAATGGTTGATTTCCTTTCTTAGAGATCGTCAGAAAAATGGTTTTTCAAAATGTTAAAAGATGTGGGTTTTTCAAAATTTCGGAAGATGTCCTTCCCACCATTCAACGTGTTGCAGGAATTCTCTCTTCATTCCTACCTGCACACATGTGAGAACCATAAAAAAGCCGTATTTTTGAGTGCAATTATCATAAAATCCTTTTTGGTGAGGCGTGATCGAGGCGAAATGCTTATTGATCGTTTCTCAAACACGCATTCTCTCATTATGGTGTGGTTATTTCTCACTCAACAATTAAGAACGAGAATATGTTCTTTAGTATTTCTAACTTCTTATTACTAGAATGCGAAACTCTATGTCCTCATAGCTCTTTGGATGCTTGGGACGCTGAACGCTTTGAAGTTGTGAGTTTTAGTTTGATTTGCTCGAGGACTAGCAAAGTCTAAGTGTGGGGGAATTTGATAGGTGTAGAATACACCTAATTTACTATCTAGTAGTTTATGCTTTCTTTGCTATTTTTCTTGTAAATTATGTATTTTACGCATGTTTTGAGTTTTATAGCTACTTTGGAGTCGCACGGAGGAAAAGAAGAAGAAATCACCCAATTTGAGCCAAAAGGGCAAAAAGGTCATTTTACAGGCGATTGATATATGGAGCCCAGTTGAGGTTAAGGGGGCATCTTTATTTTGGAGGATTATTAAAGACAGACTAGCTGTGGTTAAGGGGCTGCCATCTGGCTAGCCCTTATCAGAAGTGACATCCTATTATGGGCACCCAACTAGGGTGGTCCCTGTCCATGGGGTGTACCATCCATACCCTGCTCCACACCCGAACCCAGATCAATTCTTATACCCTAAATCGAGAGAACAATTCTCTCATTCATTCATTCACCTGAGGCCGAGAGATTTGTTCAAGAAATTGAGACGAAATCGAGGAACACAGAGAGGAGAAATGGGTTTGCTGATGAATTGAAAGAAGAGATCGAGAGTGAGCTGCTGAGATGAAGATGAATCGAAAATGGGTTTGATGTTGGTTGGTTGCAGCGGACTGCTACGATTGCATAATGGGTTTTGATGAAATTCGTTAAGTTCTTCGATCTTTGTTTGACCGAGAGCTTTGAAGATAATTGGGCGGAGAGATTGAGAAACGATGATGGGATCTCGGGTTCGTTAGATAATTTGTGATGAAATTTATCGAAGCGGATCGAAACCCGTGAAGAAATCGAGACAGAGAAGTAAATCGATGCTGTTGTTGCAATCGATTCAGGGAAATGGAGGTGAAGAAATGCGCTAATGGGTTTCTGGAACTGGAATTTAAGATGGGTTCGATTTAATCTAGAAATTGGTAGTGGTGTTGAGGAGATGAAGATTCAGGGAGAGATGCAGAGAGGATGAATTACAGCCTGGGGTTTGTGATGATTCTGTGTTTGAGGTAAAGATGAATTGAAAAGCAGAGATTGCAGGGCAGTTCAGACAAGGCAGGGAGATGGATGAAATCTGTAACAAGAAGAACAATTAGAAGATTGGTTCTACAGGGGAAACAATCAGAGAGTGAGGGCTGTTTTGCAGGTGTATGTGAAGCTGCAAGTTGCAAGGAAAATTGATGATGCTACCATTGTTGCTTGCCAGGGAGATGAAGATGGTGCTGGTGCTTAAGCCCTGTAGCAGGTGGAGTTGTGTTTCAAATGGTGGAAGTTTGAGCTTATGGATTGAATTAGCAGCTGAGCTTGCTGGAATGGTCTTGAGGCAGCAGGTTAGGGAGAATGGCTCAGGTGGATCACTGAGTGAAAGTTTGTTTGTAATGGGTCCTGGTGAACTAAGGCAACAATGATTGTTGGCTGAGGTTATTTACATTGAGAGACAAGGTGATGGAGGAGAGCTGGTTGTTGGCTCGGGGCAAAAAGATGAATGAAGGGCGTTGATCATGAGATTGAATGGGTGTGTACAATGAGATACGAGGGAAGGAGTAATGAACTGTGAAGAAAATAGGGTTATTTTGGCGTGGTCGATAGATAGTACTACACAGTTTGCAAAATGCACAGCCAAGATGGCTTGTGCAACTTTGGCCTAGTGACCCAGTCAGCCCTGACTCAGTTGAGTTAGATGGCTAACTCAGTGACTCAGACTTTGATCCGGTCAACTGTCAATGACCGTTAGTCAACAGTTAACTGTAACGGAATCTTGACGGAATATTCCATCAGCGGAGGTGAATTTTGGGTGGCCGGCGGCAACTATTCCGGCCGGATTCCGGCCACAATCCATTTTCCGGCGACCAAAAATTCCAATTTTCTATGGACTTCTCTCATATGTGTGAAGACTCGGGCTAGGAATTGGATGGAGAATTGGACTCAAATTTGGAAAGAGAAGGTGGAAGAGTTGAGAAAAGCTTGGATTTGGAAATTGAATTGCAAAAGGAAAAGGATTCTACTCCTTAGAAGATTTGGAGAATATTGAAGCCTATAAAATAGAGAAGTTTTCTACAACTTCTACACACATCTCTACACACACAACACTTTTCTTTTCTTATTCTTTGTGTGAACTCTTTAACATGAGTAGTTAATTTATTGATTGAGGATGAATTCCTAGTTCTTAATATGATTTAAGTTTTTGTTTTCAATTCTATCTTGAAGTTTTTCACATGATTATCGTTTGTTTTTACTAATAGGAATGATCTTAATGACATTCATGATTGATTGATAGATTGTTTGGGTGGCCAACTAAATTGATTTGTCGGTTTAATCTAAAGCTAGTGAAAGTTAGGAGATAAGTAATCGTTTCTTGACTTTTTACATAAGTAGCAAACACGAGACCTTGCGGAGGGATTAGTGGAGCAATTGTGTGTAGAAACAACGTTAGCAAGTAGACCTTGAGCTAAGAGTCTAACTACTAATATCAACCTAAGAAATTCACAAAACTTAATGCATGAGACAAGTTACATCTAGGTTGAGCTAATTCTAGGTGGCTTGGTGATTATAATCAGTAGTCGAGAACTTCCGTGTCCCAGGTGATATAAGGGATTTAGGGGTTTAGCACCAGGCTAGCTGCACTTTACCTACGGTTGGTGATAATCTGTGACTAATAACAAATAGAAAAGAACATAACTTGATTCATTATTTCGTAACGAAGAAGGATTCCTTGATCTTGTCTCTCTTATTACTTTCAACTTTATCTTTTAATTGCTTTGTTTATTTTCTTTTGCTTTTTACACCCCCTTTCGTGACAATTTTTACAACTAGAATCTCGTGCTCCTCGTGGGATCGACCTTGACTACCCTATATTACTTGTTAATTAGGTAGTAAAGTATTAATTAATTTGTTGTGGTTACGACACGCATCAAAGATCCCAATCATCCTCTTCATACTCCTTCCGACATGTTAGGTGCATGGGACGAGTTTGAGTCAGATCATTCTATGCATGACTACTCCCAGGAAGGTAGTGGTCTTAAAGGTAGCGCCCCGAATCAGAGTCCTTCCCCTTCTAAATCTCGTGAGTGTACTATATTCGCATTTGTTAAGTTATAAATACCGACACGTGCCGGTGGAAATATTTCTGTTGTGATTATTAAATGCATTTGGTAATCTATATTTACATCTTCCCTTCCTATATACTCTTTGATAAGATTATTTTATTTTCTTCTTTTCCTTTGCTTTCATCTCTTATTAGGTCATTCGGAGCCGTCTGTGTCAAGTTCTTCTTCTTCTTCTTATCGCCGATCTGTCCATTCTCCCGCTAATCCTCTCCCTTCTCCCAATCTGGCATACAATGTGTATTTTGAGTTCCATTTTCTTACTGTGTTAGGATATTTTGCTTATGGTCATCTCTCTCTTTTTCTTTTTAGAACATGGGAAAACGAGACGACGCTCATGGTAAGGGGAGCGGCTCGAACCAGCATGTCAAAGGCAGCGAGTCTAAGAGTTCCAATGGCAAGCGACATAAACCTTCCAAGACGACCCTTAAGGTTTCTCATAGCGTGTATGCGTATGCTGAGCTTATGGATATTCCGGAGGATCCTCAATTCCGATAGCCTCGTACTATTTCCGTGGCGAAGGCTGGTGTGGATAACCGCTATGAGCTGGTACATGGGTTTTGGGTCCCCTCATATAAAGCAGCCACCTATCGGCGCATAGTGGAGAAGTTTGGCTACATTTGTGTTCACGAGGAAATGCCTATCAATTCTATGATCGTGGCTAATAAGGATCTGCTCGACATAGCGGAGGGTCTTTCCCTGGCGGAGGAAACTCCAGTTGATCTAGTCACCTTGAGGAAGTGGGACGCTACCATCCAAACTTCTCTAGTTCTTCGATTCCCCGTTCAAGGGCTTAAGAATCTATTGGACCTGGTAAAGGCGAGCCACAGCGCATGGACCACGTTACCTCGTGAGATTGAGGAGTTGGAGCGGGAATACAAGCGGCTGCTCGATGTTGCCAATACTAAAAGGGAAGCATATTACCAACTGTTGGCGGAAGTAGGTCGAGCTACCAAGGATTTGAAGACCGCTCGGGACGCTGTTGAGGAGGTCAACGGGCGTTTACCTAGGAAGAAGGCGGAGTTGGTTGCTTTGGATATCTTCTGATAGTGATGTTTTGAACGATAATTTCCTTGTTTTTATTTTGTTGAACTGAGAACTTTGATGGGTTTTTTTTTTTTTTTTTTGCAAAGCATACTTACTATTTTGATTTATCTGCATTTATTATTATGGTTGGATAGTTATTAATGTGGTATTATTCCGTGTTTCTATAAATAGGGATAAGTGGAACTGCCTTAGTATTTTCAAACTTCTCTTAATATTTCATCTTCCTTTTAGTTGTTAGCTTATATTTTGCAGCGGATGGCTCATCCTCTTCATGGTTATGTTTTGGATTTGGCCCCTGTGCCAATACTGGTCGTCCCTTATGAGAAGGATCATGAGCTAACTCGCTTGTTGTTGGTAAAAGCTGAAGTGGAGATTCTTAGAGAGGTTAGAATGGATACACGCGCGCAGTTTGATGAGCAATATGAGACGTATTCAGTGACTCAGAGGTCACAGACGTCCGGGCGCTTGACTCTGGCTATACAACGTACGCTGGATGTAACTATAGCTGCCCGAAACAAAGCTGAGTGACTATTTCAGGAAGCGCTAATTATGACGACTGATATTCAAAAAAGCGATAGCTGATTGCCGTGCCTTTATTACTCAACAAGCGGGTCCGAATCTCCGTGGGTGTGTTTTGACTTTATGTGTTGTATTTGCTCTTATTCGTCATGCTGATATGAAAGTGGAGCTAGCACGTTTACTAATATTGAAGGATGAAGTCGGGATGCTATAGACTCATCAATTGATTGCTCTAGATAAGGACCACGAAGCCTATGAAGAACATAAGGAGACACTAGATATGGCTCAAGAGAAGAGGCATGTGCTTCTAGTGAGGTTATGCACAAGATTCATAAAGTGTTAGAAGAGGTGCATAGTGCTTATACCGATTCCACTACTCAGTATGGTGAGGCACAATTGATAAGGCAAGACTTAAATGAAGAAATTTCCTACTGCCGTTCACTTATAGCTAAGCGTTCTTAGATAGATCACTCCCAGTTTTTTTTTTTTTTTTTTTTTTTTTTTTTTTTTTTTTTTTTTAAGGGATTTGTAAAGTAATCGTTGTCTTGGGTTTTGTGTTGTTTTAATTATATATATATATAAGAGAGTTTGTTTTGGTTAATCACAGTAAATACTCCTTGAGTTTTCTTCTCTTTTCTTCTTTGGTTTATGGCTAATTGTGTGAGGTTAGTTTTGGAAGTGGAGTATCTAAATCACCTTTTCCGGGTGATGTGCCTTGCTCGGGATACCTTTGAGATCGAGAACTCGAGTTGGCATGAACAATTGTCCTCTGCGGATCATCTACCGAAGAAGATTCAAAGTGAAGGCTTCCTGACATAACCCTTCTAAAATATCGTGGTTATTGCCGTGAGCAACGTCTGACTACCCATTTTTGATGTGTTGAGTCGGACCATAGTATCAGATCCATTGAGATGGCTCTTGCTGAAGAGCATATGGCACTTAGTATGTTACCATTTTTTATTTTTTATTTTAGGGTAAGTAGGAGTTGTGGTATAGTTATGGGGTAATAAATGCCTTGATGTATGTATTTCCTATAAATAGACTATATGTACTAGTGTGATGTCTTCATTTCTTTACTCTGTTAACTTTTTATACTAGTATTTTTTGTACGGATGGTCATTTACACGGCTATGTATTATCTCTGGCCTGTGTGCCAACATTAGTATCCCCGTATAGGAGAGGGTCCGAGTTAGACCGTTTACGACTCGTGAAGGCTGAAATAGAATTACTTAGGGAGAGAAGACTGGCAAGTCGTACAAAAGCGCGCGCACAATTTGACAAGCAGTACAAAGTGTTTTTAAATGCTCGGAAAGCTTAAGTGTCCGAGCCAGTTTCTTTCAGGATTCAGCATGCGCTAGACGATGTTGTCTCCGCTCGTCACGAGGCTGATCGGCTGTTGCGAGAAGTAAATCTTATGATGGTAGATATTGATCAGGTTATCGCGGATTGTTATGTATCTGCTTCTCATCCGGCCCCGTTGTATGCATGGTTACACATTGTATTTGTGCATGATACTCGCTCTGGTACATCCTTCGGATAGACATGTGGAATTGGCACGGTTTTTGACCCCGAGGAGTGAAATGAAAGCTTTACGGACTCATAGGCTGACTGTGCAATAAAATGCACACAAAGCTTTCGAGGAACAAGATGAGACCTCTAACATGGATCGCCAGAATAATGCATCCGAAAGGATTTTGTATGAAGTAGACCAAGTGATATGCGGGTTGCTTTAAATATGGCTACTATTCAATGTGAAGAAGTGCTTGTAATGATGCAAGATGTAGAACAAAAAATCACACGTTGTCGCATGCTCATAACTGAATCATCTTGAAAAGTTCCCCCCTATTATTATTATTATTATTATTATTTTATTTTATTTTTGTATATAGTCTAGGTATTGGCATACGAAGAAGGATTAGTAATAATGAAAGAATCAGTCAGTGCTTTATATTTGTCTTTTAAGAATCAAAACATTGAATTGTTGCAAGCTACTGTTGCTGGTAATGCCCGACTCGCTCGTGAATGTGAAGAGTTATTTGAGGTTAGCCAAATGCAATACCTTCATGCAATGGATCTGTCTGTGGATCGGCTAAGTGCTAGTCGGATGAACCCTTCAATAAAAAACATGATGGCTTCGGATGAGGCTTCTGAGGCGTTTGCTAATGCTCGTGTCCGGATGGAGCATATAGAAAGAGACTTGGTTGTTGCACGCGGCAGATTGAGGCGTGCGAACTCAGTCATATCTTCAATTCTTTGACCTAACGGATTTTTTCCACAGAGTGTATTGCTTTATCTGTTTTGTGTATTATGTCGGATGTTTATGAATATATTAATTATGTTACTTTATATGTATTGTATGCACGTATGACTTCCTTTAGGAGTATTCCTTCTATAAAATGTATTTATTACTTTGGTTAGTAGGAGCCAACCCTTATATTGTGCTTATGACATCTTTCACGGTCTTAGTAAGCTTTATGCGCAGAACTCAGTTGGCTTTAAAGTTTTAGTGTACTTCATTGGTCATACACAAAATATAGCCATACTTAGATCTATTGATACACTTCATCAGTCATGTAGGGTCTTAGCCAGACTCGGGGCTATTGGTGCACTTCATTGGGTCATGCACGGAAACTAGCTCTTTTCGGAGTTATTGGTGCACTTCATTAAGCCATGCACAAAATATAGTCCTTTATGGGACTATTGGTGTACTTCATTAAGACATGCACGAAGCCTAGTCCTTTCTGGTACTATTGGTGTACTTTATTAAGCCATGCACGAAGCCTAGTCCTTTCTGGGACTATTGGCGTACCTCATTGGATCGTACGCGAGACTTAGCCCTTTCTGGGACTATTGATGCACTTCATTAAGCCATGCCCGGAGCCTAGTCATTTTTGGGACTATTGGTGCACTTCATTAATCCATGCACGGAGCCTAGTCCTTTCTGGGACTATTGGCGCACTTCATTGGGTCGTACGTGAGACTTAGCCCTTTCTGGGACAATTGGTGCACTTCATTAAGCCATGCCCGGAGCCTAGTCCTTTCTGGGACTATTAGTGCACTTCATTAAGCCATGCCCGGAGCCTAGTACTTTCTGGGACTATTGGTTCACTTCATTAAGCCATGCACGGAGCCTAGTCCTTTCTGGGACTATTGGCGCACTTCATTGGGTCGTACGCGAGACTTTAGTTATATTTTTTTATGCAATTAAAGCAACTCAAAGTGTAACAATAAGATAGTTGTTTTATTATTTCTCAGCCATCCGGCGTACATTAAGTTACTTAAGCATAATAAGTTTTAAGCCATTTACCATTGATAGGAGTGTTGATGCGTGAGCCATTCATCCGCTTGAGATAATAGTATCTTCTTTCATGACTTAAGCTAATCACATAGGGACCTTGCCAATTTGCAAGAAATTTTCCTGTCTTTTCATTGCGCTGGACATGTGGTGTGATCTTCATAACTACATCATTTATGCTGAAGGTCCGTTCCTTTACTTTCTGGTTATAATATCTCGTCGTCCTTTGCCTATACTTGTCCGCGAAACAATCAGCTTTGGCTCGTCGTTCTTCTAGGGTATCAAGGTGAGCGAATCGACTTACCTCATCTGGGGTAGTGATGCTAGCCATGGCCACTCGTGCGGAAGGAATTGCAAACTCTGCTGGTAATATTGCGTCTTCTCTATACACTAAGGAGTAAGGAGAGGCGCCAGTTGAACTTCTCTTGGAAATGCGATATGCCCAAAGTGCGAGGGGTAGCTGTTCATGCCAACTCCTATGGTGATCATGTACGGTGCGGCTTAATATCCTTAGCAATGTTTTATTAGTCGCTTCTGCCTATCCATTTCCCTGAGGGTACTAGACAATCGAAGTATGGAACTTGATTCCATATTGATCCAACAGTTCTTTCACCGTTTGATTAACAAAAGAGGTACCATTATTCGAGCGGATAATCATAGGTGCACCGAATAGACATATGATATGTTCTTTGATGAATGCAGCGATCGTGGCACCTGAGTAATCCCAGAGCGGAATGGCTTCAACCCATTTGGAAGAATATTCAGTCGCAGTGATGATATACTTATGTCATCCGGATGAAGTCGGGCTTATTTGCCCAATAATATCAAACCCCAGCTATGGAAAGGCCAAGGGGTGACGACACTATGTATCAAGGTATGCGGGGCGTAGATTAGTGATCCGTGGCTTTGACATTGCTGGCACTTCTTTACATGTTCGGCTGTATCAAATTCCATCGTAGGCCAGTAAACCCCCCTTCATACAACTGTAGGAAGAGTTTCCTCATAACTTGGTGTCAGCATTGTGAGTCGTAGCCATAACTATCTACACTTCTTCTTGTGATAAACAGCGCAATATCTTGTCTCCAAAACGTTTTCCATAAAGGATGCCTTCACTCAAGAATCGCCCGTATTTCCTTTGAATTTTCAATGCATCTTTTCTGTTCAGCGGAAAGTGTTCATGCTGGAGGAAATCTATGTCAGGTTGCCTCCAGTCCTCTATTTACACACTACACACTTACATTTATTGTGGGAGCGCTTTGACAATCTTCACATTTATCTGAACTACTGCGCTTGGACTGCCATATTCGGCCAGTATACACCCATCCTCTGCAATCGGAGGTATAACGAGATTCCTCTGTGCATCGCATGACTCTTCATGAACGTGATTCAGTATTTCTTGCTCTTCTACCTTTCCCATACACCGTGATAAAGCACCTCCAGATGTTCGAAAGTATAGCACTCCTCGGACTACAACAAATTATTTTAGCACTTTAATGGGCAATAACTGATCATACGCTTCTCTAGTTAAATCTTCAATATATGTTGTTCTCTAATCATCTTTCAATCCGAACGCTTCTTCTTTCCACGTGCTGGGTAATGCCCTTATTTTCACCACTACGGTTCCTTCGTCGGCTTCATTCAATTGTAGCTTTGCTGCTAAGGTAGCTAATGCGTCAATGTGTTTGTTAGTGGATCTTCCAGTATGCTCAATAACGGTGCTTCCTCTCCTCGCTATCAATTCTTGGGCTTCCGCTCGGTATGGTTCCAAGTGCGCCTCTTTTACCTGGAAGTCACTCGATACTTGGTTTGTGACTAGCTTCGAGTCTCCTTTGATGTCGATTGCCCCTAAACTAAGCTCTTCATCCATTCATAATCCTAGAATCAACGCTTCATACTCTGCCACATTATTGCTACATTCAAAGTATATCTTGAAAGAGAATGATAACAATTCTCTTTTGGGTGTCTCAAATACTATTCCCGCTCCTCCATAAGAGCCATATGATGAACCGTCAAAAAACATTGTCCAGCGTTCTTCTTCCTCGACTTTTGAAACTTCTCCAAGTATTTCGTCACTTATTTCCGTCATATCCATACATGGGAATGCGACCAATAAATATGCAAATGCTTGCCCGCGTACTCCTTTAGACCGCTGATACTTTAACTCAAATTCAGATAATTGTAGTAGCCAGTGGCCTGTCCTGCCGGATAACACTGGTTTTGTTGCCAGATAAACGATCGGATTAGCAGTTGCTACCACTATGGTTTCATGAGCGAGCAAATAAGATCGTAATTTTTGCGTGGCATATATGAGCGCTAAGCATGCTTGCTCTGCTTTCGAATATCTGAACTCCGCGTCTCTAAACCCTCTGCTGATATAGTGAATCGGGCATAGCTGATCGTTTCCGAGGTATTGAGACAACAATGCTCCAATCACCATATTGGTGAATGTTGTGTATAGGTAGAGGGGTTCTCCTTTGACAGGGGGTCGTAGGACCCGCGCGCTGATTAGACATTCTTTGAGCTTTTGAAAGGATTGCTCTTGATCATCCCCCCATTCGAATTGCCTATTTTTCTTCAATAGCGGCGTGAATGCAAACAGTAGTTGTGCCAGCCCAGGGATAAATCTCCGGACGTAAGACACTCTACCTATAAAATTTTGTAACTCTTTTACATTTGCGGATGACCTCATAGTGGTTATTGCTTCAACCTTGTCCGGATCAATCTGTATCCCCTTGTATGTAACAACGAACCCTAAGAATTTTCCATAAGTGATACTTCCTACATCTGAGAGGATTCATCTTTAAGTGATACTTCCTACATCTGTTGAAAACACGCCTTAAGTGGTCGAGATGATCTTCTCGTGCTCGGTATTTTACCACCACATCATCTATGTAAACTTCCATAATTTGATGCATCATGTCGTGGAAGATAGCCACCATTGCCCGTTGGTAGGTTGCACCCGCATTCTTCAACCCAAACGGCATCACAACATAATAGAAATTACCGTATGGGGTTTGGAAGGATGTCTTATGCGCATCTTCTGCCGACATCTTGACTTGGTTGTATCCGCTGAACCCATCCATGAAGGAAAACATACCATATCCGCACGTGTTATTCACCATTATATCTATGTTTGGCACTGAGAAGTCGTCTTTAGGGCATGCTCGATTAAGATCTCGATAGTCGACACAGTATCGGACCTTTCCATTCTTTTTCGCTACTGGTACGATATTAGCTAGCCACACGGGGTGTTGGATCGGTTTAATGAATTTGGCTTTCAGCAACTTCTCCACCTCTTCCTTGATCGCCAATTCTATTTTCTCTGGGAAGTAACGACTTTGTTGCTTGACTGGCTTATACTCGGATGGGCTATCATAGGCACAACAAATTAATAAATATATTTCCCACTAATTAACTGGTAATATAGCGGTAGTAAGAGATCGTTCCCACAGAGAGATGTGTAATTGATAGGTTATTTGATCAGCAAGATAAATATTTATATGTAAATAACAAAGGGGGTTTTGTTTATGATATGAATAAAAATATAATAAAGAAGAAAAGGATGATCAAGGAATCCTTCGCCGTTACCAAGCGATAACTGGATTAATATTCTTATCTATCTTTCGTTAGAATCATTCATCACCAACCGTAGAATAACAGGTACGCTTAGCTATCCCCAAAACTCCTTGTATCACCGGATAACAGGTACGCTTAGTCACCGGATTCTATCTAACTGAGCCGCCCTGAGGTATGCTTACAAGGTGTAACTCAACCGAATGCTTTAGGGTTTGTGAATTTAGGTTTGATTCCAGCAGTTAAACTCAGTACGCTCGGTTCACTTACTGGTCATGTTTCCATACACGATTTCTTTACAGAATCCCTCTGCAAGGTCTCATGTTCTCTACTTGTGTAAGAGATGCACGACAATTACGGATCGTTCAACTCAATACTAGCAATAGAATGATAAATAGACTAATCTGGTTGCGCACCCAAAACAATCTAAGAATCAATCATAAACCCTAGATATAATGAAAACAAATGACGATGATAAAAACCTCAAATAGATTTGTATTATTTATAAAGCTTCACGCTTAGAACATTAAATTCATCCTTAATCAACAAAGGATTTAGCTACTCATACTTCAAAGAAGATGTATCATGGTGGTTTCCCCCTAAAGGGGTAAACCATAGGTTTTTATATAAAACTTGTGATATGAGATTGATCGATTTCTGATCTGTGAAAGTCCTAATACCTATTTATATAGGTTTACATTTCTTGGCCTTCAAGTATTTAGTTCGGTTCAAGAACCCAACCCGAAAATACGACATAACTTTCCTCTTTCAATTCTCTTCACGATGGTGATGAGAAATTCTTAATTTGAATGAGTTAAGATTGGTCTTTGGCCCTTCTCTTATTTTGAGCGTTTTGTTCCTTTTCGTCGCACTTCTTCCACTTCTCTTGGACTTGGGCACTTGGATACTTGGAATACATCTCTTCCTAGCTCTTTTTAGCACTTTATAGCTAATTTTTGGATGATTCACCTATTGGAAGCAAATGAGAGAAAACAAAAGTAATAATACGAATACATGCAAGAAAAATAGATAAAACAAGTATGGAATGGACACTAAAATCATATGAATTATGCACTTATCAAATTCCCCCACACTTAGCTTTTGCTAGTCCTCGAGCAAAATAAATAAAACTAATCCTATATACAACAACTCTATGTCGTTGAGAAAATGGTTACACATAGCATGTATAACAAGCCTTTAAACCCCTAGGTGTCCCTAGTGGACGAGTTATAGTCTCGTGAGGGTTTACAAGAGGTATACCCACAAAACCTACTCCAAGCTCTCGCCTTGGAAGAACCACTAAGAATAGACACAAAGTAGAAAGCCAAATAATTAGCTTGCATAAGTTCTTTAGCTGCAAACATCCCACATACATTCCAATCATCACACATAAGTAATTACTTGCGTATGATATTCAACCTGATTGCAAAAATCTACTAAGATAGTCATTGTACTTGTTGCAACGTTTGTCACAACACTCGCATACTGAAATCACATGGATAGATAAGAGAATGGAAATAGAAAAGTGAAGTGTGCAAATATTGACTTAAGTGAAAGATGTTACTGTTTATGGGTGAAAACTACTCCTGCAGAATTTGGTAATTTGGGGTGTAGATGAGGAATGAATTTAAACCTTAAACAAATGCTTTGCGCGGTGAGTGCTTGTAGATTCGAGAGATCAATCTGTGCAAGTCCGGCCTAAACCAAGAAATGGCCTTTCCGGACTTGTTTCGGTCACAAAGTGAAGGAGATGGGGTTGATCTTAGGGAGGAAGCGAAGAAGGTGTTGAGAATGTGAAGGTGTAGACTTGCTCATGACTTGCAACAGGAAAGTGAACAAGCTTACGATTGGTGTAAACAGGCTCTGATGTTTTCTTGTTGTTTTTCTCTGTTTTTTCTCCCGTTGTTCTCATGTTGTTTGGAAATAGGGCGGAGAACCTATTTATACAAGTCATTGAGTCTTATTCACGTCTCTCGTGGGAAGTGGAGGAAGTGGTGTGATGGAGTAGTGGAGTTGTGCGTTGGTGCCACACGACCAGTCTTGCCCACTTCTCTTGTTCATCTCTAACCGTCCATGACTTCCCAACACGTTCTTGTGATGGCGCGTTGCACGCTGCACGCTGTAAACCGCCAGACCAATACCCCGATATGTATCCCCGGTTTGTGACATGATTGATGTCTAGAATGTGTGGATTGTGGATCCACGAAAGATAGCATGTAATCTTTGAATTGAATAACTGCGTTATTCGGGAAGTCGATACTTGTGAAGTATCGTGTGTATTTTATGTGAGTCTTGCATCATGGTGTGGTAAAGTGATGGGTAATGACGCCTCACTGACCAATTAACTCCTGACCAGGGTTGTATACCCAAGCTGGTGAAGTTGGACGGATGAGATGATCTTTGAGACACTCATCTGCGACCATTAATGAAATTAGGGTTTTGAAGAGGCGCGCAAGCATCACTCTTGACTTGGTCGAAACCAAGCATGGGAAGGATTTCGGAGAGGACCGACCGGGCGTGCATGTAGATAGCATGCCGGTGTACACATCCATGTCTCTTTGTCCCATGAAGGTGCGATCTAGGCCACTCAATTTGACAGGCAAAGAGGAGTGGTTGAGATCGATTTTGCAATAGGAATTTGATGCCGCAAAAGGCCGCGCACCATGCTCTTTTCCAGCACGTGTTCCAAGAGACGACCTAACTTGGTCGGTCTTGGCGATTGGTTTGACGTGAAGATGGTAGGCTGGTATTCACGCCTATACCGAATATCCCATTAAAAACGTGATCAGAGCCACCCAAATCGTCCGCGAAGTTGAGCGGTCGAGATCGGTTGTGGTTTGGGAGGCGTGGCCACGCTAGTTTGGGCGCACGTTTTGGATTAACCGGGCATGATATGCCTTGGCCGAACACATGAGGAGGTAGATGGGCCCATAGTGGTCATGCTTGTATGACCAGGACTGTTTAATCTAATGCAGGACCCTCCATTCGTCTTAGGAGAAGATGGACGCTCATGATGCTCAAAACCTAATTTTGGGTTTCAAAGCCGTGCGCCATCTCTTGTTTGGGAGACAATTTTGTCACGACCAAACATGGTTGGTTTTGACCGATTGGTCAAGTGTGTAGGCGGGCCCACGGTGATTGTGTTGACATGCTCTGGGCCCTTTGAATCTACATCTACACCCTCCATCTATACCTGCGAAGATGGATGGTTGAGATTGCTTTGCAACACATGTAATATGCCGCAAACCCTAATTTAGGGTTTTAGTCCATAATGCTTGGTATGAACGGTTTCTTGGCAAGCTAGGCCGATGACCGACCATGCGGGGTCGGCCGTGGGTATTCCATACCTGCTTGGGGGTGATGGAATTGATGCGGGGTCATCCAATCATGCTTATGGAGTTGTATGACTGCGATCGGATCATATCCGGCCCGATACTGGTCGGTCAGGATGCTCAATCGGGCTAGTATAACACACCGAGAGGGCTCAATCGGGCTAGTATAACACACCGAGAGTCGGCCATGTACGGGTATTTCGTACATGGTTTCATTATAGTGCTTGGAGGTTCATGTTACTCTGTAATAGTAACACTCGGTCGTCATGCCCACCGATAATGAGTCTTGGAAATACAAGGCTGATATGAAATTCACGGGAAGGGATTGTTGCCACATGCTCCAACACTGGAGGAATTTCATGTATTCTGAGAATGGGATTGTTGCCACATGCTCCATTCTGGTGAATTAAGTGAGGAGTATCAACACTTATAAATGGCTTTATCTTTTACAAGATGTCGGCGCATGATTTTTACGGTTTTTACAAATTTAACCTTGAGCGAAAATCCACCATCAACATTAAGTCCCCTGCCCTAGCACATAATGGTTACACTATTGTGTGGTAGGCATGAGATGGTGACATATACGTGAGAAAGACAGGATGAAAGAAGTTTACCCGGAAGAGTGTTGGCCAACCGCTAGTCGCCCACGCCGTTATGCTTGTATGGAATCCTTTGGTGGGACCGGTTTCCTTCTTTGGGTATTTGAATCAAAGAGGAATCCAAACAAAAGAGGTATCCTTGTTCCATTGGGATTCTTCTAATTTTTGTCTATAAAAAGAGACCAACCCCTTTTCTTTTCTCACGAGTTTTTTTTTTTTATTTATTGTCAAGCAGCTCCCGTCCGTGACCTTGCTGCCGCCCCAATCGCTGCCGTCCGCCGGAGCTCGTCGCCGCCGTTGCTGCTGGAGTTGCTGCCATGCGTCGCCGTCCGTCCGAGGTAGGCCCTTTTTTTTTTTTTTTTCAAAGGTAAAACCCTAGTTTGTTAGGTAAACACCTTTTGTAAGACATGTATATGCTTAGTTTTTCCACCAAGGTTGATACGTCAATATTTGCTAGAATTGCTTAGTAAAACAACCCGTGAATCCATGATCATGTTGTTTTTGCTTCTTTCCACCATTGCATGCAAAACCTAGCTGTTGTAAAACCTTGGCTTGAATCCCGTAGACACGATTCCCATGATCATGAGAAAAAACCGTGTTGTAATACATGCCCGTGAATGTAGTCCCACATACGTATGCCTGACTGATTTGAAACCAATACCAGACTTGAAACTTGTCTGGGACTTGAAACCAATACCCAGATGAAACTTGTACTAGGACTTGAAACCAATACCAGGCCCGAAACTTATACCGGACTTGAAACCAATACCAGACTTGGAATGATACCATACTTGGGTGCTTGCTTGGACCCAATCCCGACTTTTATGTATTTCAACGTGGGTTGTGTCTTGTCATGCGTGACTACATGCCCCATGCGTTTTTCATGCAAGTTCTAACTCCTGTTTTCATTGTGGAATGAAGAAAAGAACTCTGTTGAGATGTCTTACGGAGATAATCTTTGGTTCCAAGCCAAGAAGTGATGGCGACTTCAAAGATATGCCGAACATCGATGATGAGTTGTTTACCTCGCCTTTTCCAAATATTAGAAGACATCCTTCTCATAAGATAGTCTGCTTTAGATTCGAGAAAATCGGATCTTTGATCCATTTTCTTCTTGACACTTGTGATGAGATTTTGCCTCCGGAGAAATGAATATCCGCCTTCCCTATTGACTTCAAGATTTTCCATACTCACTTGGGCTCTTATGAAGGATGGATGAGACGCATGTTGAGTAATAAGGGCATTAAAGATAATTTTCTTTCGGCGCAAATCCTCAATGCGGTCATGGCATCTTTGCTCTTGAAATTAAGAAAGACGACTGCGGGTTTGATTACCTTCATTTCTCGGTGGCGTATTTCTACTCATATAGCCATATCTAGATGGGGAGAGATGACTATCACTTTGGAGAGTGTAGCTGCATTAATGAAACTGCACATTCTTTGGAAGTCTTTCTTACGAGCTCTACGATACGGAAAAAAGTAACTATGGTGCTATACTTCGAAAAGTGGCGGAATTCGACGGTGCGGACAAGGAGGAGAAAAAAAGATACGAGATGCTTCTACACCTGGTGGGTGTCGGAGTGGTCTCCTGCAGACCCAGAGCCGAATCAAGAGTTGGAAAATGAGCTCAGCGTGATTGCGTTCCTGTCTTTATGGTTATCCAGAGATGTATTCGATGATGGTTCTGGAAAGAAAACCATTAGAAGTGACCTTGTTAAGATTGCTATAAGGCTGGCGAAGGGTGAAGTTCTTCCTCTGGGCGCATTGTTCCTTGGATCGGTGTATTCTCATCTGGACGCCTTAGCAATGGACATGCATGTTTCTAACGGGTACAAGAAGGTGGAATCGCACGTTCACTTCTCTTTTCTTCAGGCATTCTTATGGGAACACTTCAAAATCTACGCTCCAACCCCTGCAAATTTGCTCACCAACTTGTATGGTGGCTCGAGAATACTCATTTGGAATAAGAGGCGTCCCAGCTGGTGCGAGACTTGTGGACACATTTGACAATGTGTCTTACGCAGATTTCCGTCCATGGGAGCGGTCCACCCTTCCATTGTTCGGCCAAAGACTTTTGCTATTGCTTCGATGGCCCACGATGTTGTGTTGTGTACCGATCTTTGAGACAGTGAAGTTTGGAGAACTTATTTACTGCTGACTGCATTCCGAGGATATGTCCCGTCTTTATTCAACGGAGAATTTTCGTGACTCCGTACAATATTGGCAGGGCTGCTCGCCAAATGGGATTTGATCAGGGTGTCCCATTTATTCATTCGCCAAGGGTTTCGAAAGAATCTCTCCCAAATATTCTTAATCTTTGGCGCGTTTTTAGAATGGGTGAGCCTTCCCTTCGGCATATTGGGAGAAACCCGGTGGTAACCTATAAGTACGGGGAATTTTGGAGCAGGCAACTGTTGATTTTCGGGAATTCTCGGAGAGTGTTGTGATAGGTTTAGTGGTGAACCATCTTCGACGCTTTGAAAAGCATTTCGGTTGAAGCCACTTCCGGCCAAACGGACCCGGAGGCGAGGATTGCGGTCCCCAAGCGGGAGAGAGATCCAAGAGGCGGGCATGTGGTTCGGTGATCCTCAATTCCTCCAATATGCGGGTATTTAAATTTCTTCCGTTGGTTCCTTTATTTCTCTAGGGTGAATCTTTCTAAGAGTAATTCTTGCTTGAAATCGGGGATTCCGAAAGAGAATGTCTTCACAAGGCTGGTGCGTATTAGAATGAGAAGGTGGCAGTGCTTGATCTTCATCTTTGAGAAGTCTGGAGGCCGATCTTCATGTTGAGAAGTCCGGAGAAACTAATCTTCATCTTGAGAAGTCTGGAGAAACCGCTCCTTTTCCCGACCATGACAGAGATGATGCAAGCTCGGTTGGACAAGCCGCTGAGTGATCTTGTTGGTGGGGTCGTGATGGAAATTAGTACCCAGAGCGAAGTAGATGCCGGAAG
The DNA here is from genome assembly GCA_023531295.1 of Papaver armeniacum. Classification (NCBI taxonomy): domain Eukaryota; kingdom Viridiplantae; phylum Streptophyta; class Magnoliopsida; order Ranunculales; family Papaveraceae; genus Papaver; species Papaver armeniacum. The sequence continues at coordinate 41,471 of JAJJWW010012615.1, forward strand.
GAGTATAAGAAAGGTAGCGTCTGCAATAATTGAGGCGGCTCCCCTTGAAATACGTCATGAGAAGGTTCCAGTGAATATGGCTATTGTGGTGACTTCTTCCGAAAGGCCTCCTGCAACTGACAAGGCTCCTGTGGTTGGTGAATTACCGGTGATGCAGCCTGGGGCTTTGTTCGATCCTCCTTTTATTGTCCCTTATCCAGGTCATGTGTTGGTTGGTGGATTCAGCGTGCCGGTTCGGTTCAAAGAGTTGTATACGGCAATATGGGAGAAACACGGTCATATTGCTACCACTTTGAAGCTCAAGAGTCGTCTTGCATTGGTCAACCGCGTTCAGGAGGCTTTATTTTCTATCCATGGGATGGGCGTCGCGACTGGTCGAACAGTTTCTGAGGAGATGATTGAAGACTGGAAGTGCCATCGAGATGTGTTTGTGCAGTACGACTTCAATGCTCCTTGGTTCCTCAAAAGGTTCTCCGAGATTCAGGAGCTCCGAAATTACAAGGTGATGCCCCTTACGCAGAAGCGTCACTCGCCGGGAAGAAGAGGTTGAAAAGTTATCGAGGAGTTGAAGTGAAGCAAGTTTGTACTTCAAAGGATGAAAGTCGCTCTTGACCAGAAGGACGAGTTGCTTCTGAAGGATTCGTGCCATATACTTGTCTCTTCTTTTAGATGTTTTTCTTTTTGAGTGATAGTGAGGATTTTCTTTCGTAATTTGACTTCCGATTTTGAATAGGTAATTGAACTGGTTTATTTTGAGATAGTTTTGTGAATAACTTTTATGAAAGAGGTTATTTTAAATAGAATTTGCATCTTGGTCATGAATGATTGCACATGTCATATGAAATTGCAAATGTCGTGTAAAAGGGAGGTATGAAGGGAAACAAATATGGCATTTGATCGTTGAGCCCCTTTCTCCATGTGCGGGATGCTAAGTCCCTGTGAATTCTAAAACTATCCTTCTTGTAAAATTGTTGAGTAGAACTTACTTGCTTTGAAGCCTCACTTGTATCGAACGGAGTAGCCTTTCTAAGAAAATCCTCCGCACCAATCTCTTAGAGTTATCGCTCTGGACCAAGCTTCTCTGAACAATGCGCTTCAAAGCGTTGCATTCGCTGGTGGGGTGATGGAGGAACCGGTGGAAAATGATAGTACCTCGGGTCCATTACTTCTTGATCGGTAGGCGGACGCCATCTGGGAGGTAGTTCCACCTCTCTATTTCGTACCCACATCTCAAAGCAACTCCAAAATCTTTTCCATCCGGGCGGAAAGTGTAGGTACTTGAGTCCAGATTTTCTGCGTTAGTGGGCGTTGTGATGTCTCTACGTGGCTTTGATGTGGAGCACGTTCGGAGATGAAGTTGGAAGACTTGCGAGTGCCATCATATCCGCGGATCGCTTGCCTGGGTAAAGGGGTGTGGAAGGTGTCGTAATATAACTGTTGAGTGATCGAATTGAACGCTCCCCTCCTCTGTATTCACGTATTTCCTGATCAATCTCTCATTTCTCAAGCATTTCTTCACTTGGTTGTAAGGTCGATGCGGATTGGACAGTCTTCCGGGCTTCAACGAGAGTTTTGAGATATAAATCTTCTAACAGGGCTCCATAGGCTGTAGGCTCCCTTTCTTTATCTGGTAGACGTTGTAGTACCCGGACAAGTCCTTTCCTCGTGGAGTTGCTTCGGTTTTCATTGTTGACTGGACCATGTTGTTCGTCTTTCCTGAATCTCCTGCGGTTACGCGCTCTTTTTGCCTCTCCACTGGTAAAGGTGTGACTCTTGACTAAGGATTCAGCGTTTCTTGCATTGCCTGAGTAGATGCACGCTGACCCTTCTTGTAATTGTGATGTTATATCATTCAAAAGGCGGAATATTTCGCTCTGCCTTCTGGTGATACCAGCTTGATTTGCCAAGACATCCTCCAGCATTCTAACTATACTTCCCATGATATCTGAACCACCTGTGATTTCCGAGTAAGGATACATCGCGAGATGAAAACCGAAAAAATTGAGAATTCAATTTTTTGTAACCGAGAGATCAACCTCCAACTGTGGTCGCCAAATGTTTATGGGTGAAAACTACTCCTGCAGAATTTGGTAATTTGGGGTGTGGATGAGGAATGAATTTAAACCTTAAAAAATGCCTTTGCGCGGTGAGTGCTTGTAGATTCGAGAGATCAATCTGTGCAAGTCCGGCCTAAACCAAGAAATGGCCGTTCCAGACTTGTTTCGGTCACAAAGTGAAGGAGATGGGGTTGATCTTAGGGAGGGAAGCGAAGAAGGTGTTGAGAATGTGAAGGTGTAGACTTGCTTATGACTTGCAACAGGAAAGTGAACAAGCTTACGATTGGTGTAAACAGGCTCTGATGTTTTCTTGTTGTTTTTCTCTGTTTTTCTCCCGTTGTTCTCCTGTTGTTTGGAAATAGGGAGGAGAACCTATTTATACAAGTCATTGAGTCTTATTCACGTCTCTCGTGGGAAGTGGAGGAAGTGGAGTGATGGAGTAGTGGAGTTGTGCGTTGGTGCCACACGACCAGTCTTGCCCACTTCTCTTGTTCATCTCTAACCGTCAATGACTTCCTAACACGTTCTTGTGATGGCGCGTTGCACGCTGCACGCTGTAAACCGCCAGACCAATACCCCGATATGTATCCCCGGTTTGTGACATGATTGATGTCGGAATGTGTGGATTGTGGATCCACGAAAGATAGCATGTAATCTTTGAATTGAATAACTGCGTTATTCGGGAAGTCGATACTTGTGAAGTATCGTGTGTATTTTATGTAGTCTTGCATCATGGTGTGGTAAAGTGATGGGTTATGACGCCTCAGCGACCAATTAACTCGACCGGGGTTGTATAACCGGGTTTGGTGAAGTTGGACGGATGAGATGATCTTTGAGACACTCATCTGCGACCGTTAATGAAATTAGGGTTTTGAAGAGGCGCGCAAGCATCACTCTTGACTTGGTGAAACCAAGCATGGGAAGGATTTCGGAGAGGACCGGCCCAGGGCGTGCATGTAGATAGTATGCGGTGTACACGTCCATGTCTCCTGTCCCATGAAGGTGCGATCTAGGCCACTCAATTTGACCGGCAAAGAGAAGTGGTTGAGATCGATTTTGCAATAGGAATTTGATGCCGTAAAATGCCGCGCACCATGCTCTTTTTAGGCACGTGTTCCAAGACGACCTAACTTGGTCGGTCTTGGCCGATTGGTTTGACGTGAAGATGGTAGGCTGGTGTTCACGCCTATACCTGAATATCCCATTAAAACGTGATCGAGCCACCCAAATCGTCCGGCGAAGTTGAGCGGTCGAGATCGGTTGTGGTTTGGGAGGCGTGGCCACGCTAGTTTGGGCGCACGTTTTGGATTAACCGGGCATGATATGCCTTGGCCGAACACATGAGGAGGTAGATGGGCCCCAGTGGTCATGCTTTGGTATGGCCAGGACTGTTTAATCTAATCTGGGACCCTCCATTCGTGCTGGGAGAAGATGGACGCTCATGATGCTCAAAACCCTAATTTTGGGTTTCAAAGCCGTGCGCCATCTCTTGTTTGGGCGACAATTTTGTCACGACCAAACATGGTTGGTTTTGACCGATTGGTCAAGTGTGTAGGCGGGCCACGGTGATCGTGTTGACATGCTCTGGGCCCTTTGAATCTACATCTACACCCTCCATCTATACCTGCGAAGATGGATGGTTGAGATTGCTTTGCAACACATGTAATATGCCGCAAACCCTAATTTAGGGTTTTAGTCCATAATGCTTGGTATGAACGGTTTCTTGGCAAGCTAGGCCAATGACCGACCATGCGGGGTCGGCCGTGGGTATTCCATACCTGCTTGGGGGTGATGGAATTGATGCGGGGTCATCAATCATGCTTATGGAGTTGGATGGCTGCGATCGGATCATATCCGGACGATACGGTCAGTCAGGATGCTCAATCAGGCTAGTATAACACACCGAGAGGGCTCAATCGGGCTAGTATAACACACCGAGAATCGGCACTGTACGGGTATTTCGTACATGGTTTCATTATAGTGCTTGGAGGTTCGTGTTACTCTGTAATAAGTAACACTCGGTCGTCATGCCCATGCGATAATGAGTCTTTGGAAATACAAGGCTGATATAAAATTCACAAGAAGGGATTGTTGCCACATGCTCCAACCGGGAGGAATTTCATGTATTCACGAGAATGTGATTGTTGCCACATGCTCCATTCTGGTGAATTAAGTGAGGAGTATCAACACTTATAAATGGCTTTATCTTTTACAAGATGTCAGCGCATGATTTTTTCTGGTTTTTTACAAATTTAACCTTGAATGAAAATCCACCATCAACAGTTACCCACAATACTTGTATGAATGTCATCAAAGGATTCTTATTTATAGCACAATAGTTGAGAGAAGCACTCATTTAACTCGACCACATGATTAGATACTCTAAGCGCATGTTCCTTTTCAACAAGTATGTGATAGTTGCCTTGGATCTTGCGTTCCACACTTGTTTAGGCGACGGAGACATGGACAACGTTTCACACATACTTCTATCCAAGTGTCAAGAACCTCATCAATAGTCTTTTTCACTTGCTATATAATGATGATATGGTTTTTATTTTCATCGACTATGATTAGTCCGCAATTTCGGACCTATCACTTATTAGTGTCGATAAATGAAGATGAGCCTTATATATACTTTTTTTTTCTTTCTATTTTTTTAGTTTGGCTCACTCTTTATGAGTGTATGACAATTGTCTTATGGGGCTTTTATATACTCAACCAATGATTACCTTGCTACAACATCCACGACAGTAACAGGATCCCACCAAATCACTTTAGAGAAACATATAACTGCAAAAATAAAAAGAAAGTGATTCAGTATTGATAATTGCGAGGATAAATATTTCAAACAACTACCATAGCTTAGTTTCGCATTCAATTATGAATGTATATTTATAAGGATTGTAGAATGATAAAGTGGAACTCAATCTATAGCCATAGGAACTGTTTCAACCTTTAAAAGGTTTAGAGTGTCATCCTAAGTAGCTCATAATTAACTCCAAAAGATGAAGTCTCAAGAATGCAATAAATCAAAGAGTATTACATTTTTTTTATGTGTATATGCAAATAGTAGATACTAAATGCTCCCCCACACTTAAACTCAACATTGTCCTCAATGTTCAAAACCGAAAATTCTGATTTCTGACATAATGGCCCTGAAAAACTCAAAAAATGTACCAATGGGTAGGGAACTAGGAAAAACATCCTAAACAAAAGTTGTTCGCCTACGTCTTTTATGCAATATTTCAAAATTTCAAAGTGTTTTGATAAACGGTCCGACTTTTATGGCCACCAGACTGACAGACATGCAATCTGAAAAAGTTCTGGAAAAATACCGAAACTCAAATGTCCAGGCCTATCGATCAAACTTAAAAAACTCCAAATTCAAATTTTATTTTTGGAAAATAAAGGTGAGTATGTTCTCTTTAAAATTTGGAGTCAACCACTCAAATCGGACTCCGTACGAAGTCCTTAGAGCTATTTTCGTGACAAGTGCGCAGTCAGAATTTTCTGACGAGAATTCGTCAAAACTTTCATTATAGATATAGGGACCTTGTAAAATATAAGATGGAAATGCAAGATATGATATGAAAAACTAAGAAAACTAAAAACAAAATGGATAGAGATACAAAACCGATGGGTTGCCTCCCATGAAGCGCTTGGTTTAACGTCGTCAACCCGACGTTATTGTTATCGTCCATACACCAACAATCTAAAAATTTGGTAATCCTTCCAAATAACAATCTGCAATTCAAATAACAGCTTAATAAAAACATTAGCAAAAAACATAAATATTGAAGCTATCACTTTATTGAAGATTCCCCTACACTTAGTCCTTTCTACACTCGGAAGTGGATAAATAACATAGAATTCGGGAAGTTCAAAAGGTTGCTCAGCTTGGTGAACCTGCGCAATACTCGAATCAAACACATCAAGTGGTGGATACTAGAAGCAAAATAATCCGTTAAAACCTTGGAAGCACACAACTCCAATCCTAAGTGAGGTATTTTCCTAAAAGCTGGGTTAACAACTATTTGAAAATCTACTTCAATTGGATGGAAATGAACAATAAATATAGAATTATGCAAAGGATTAGACAAAACTTGTACCGGATCCTCATCTTTTAACTCTAGTGAATTATTTACCTCAAGTATAGCGTGGTCCTCTATCGAACTTTTAATTTCTTCTCCAACCAAAATCTCAGCATCATTATATTATTTGACAAGTTCAATTGGGTCTTCCACAACTTCAAACAATTTGGTTTCATTCTCAATCTATATCTCTTCAACACTCTCGTCATCTGAAAAATCAAATTCCGCTCTCATGAACTCTTCCTATAAATTTTTGGGTATTCTCCATGAGTCTCATTCGAGGGAATGATTGGGTCTACTTCTTGCAAATCAACCGGTATAAAAACATTGTAATCCGGATATTCATTGTAACGTTGATATGCATTCGAGTATGTTACACCGTTCATAACAATGGTTCGGTCATACCAAGGCTCCTCCTTTTGAATAGGCGAATGATCATTATTACGATATGAAGCTGGGATAACTTCATCACTGTTACATGGAGTCTCCAAAGGATGCTCATCTTCAAAATATTCTTTGTTGTACATAGGAATTTCAGAATTGTTTTGGTTTTGAGGCCAAACTTCTTCCTCATCCCTATTTTTACCAAGTTGACCAATTTGTTCATATAGTTTCTCTGAATTCCTTTGAATTTCTCGATGTGATTCTTCCCAAATATCTTGGCGTTGTAGATTCTCAGCCATAATTTGGATCAGTTGGTCAAGACGTTCTTCAAAACCTGCACTTTCACTCACCACACTATTTCCAAACCAAGTCTCCCCTTTTTGAATAGGTGAATGATCATAAAAACAATCAGGAGTTTGGTTAAATATATTGTAGTAAGATCCGGTTGAGTTATTTTTCTCCGCGCTTGGTTGCTCATTAAGTGGTTCCGGCGTGGATAAACTGGCATTTAACTGAAGAATTAACCAATCCAACTTCTGCTCATCATTAGAAGATAAAAGAGTAGAAGAATAACTATCCTCCCATCCTTGTGATTGTTCACTTACATGCCCGTCATAAGGTTGTTGACATGTATCAGAATATTCATAAGGCTCCGTAGGATATTGATCATAGCCAAAATATTGGTTTTGATTATACCCATAGGATGGTTGGTAGTTGTTATAAGAATGAGATTGAAATCCATATTGATTACCACTGTCATATGTCTGATCTTGTGATCCGTACATGTTATTTCCGTAAGGAAACATGACGACTCACAAGAACAAAAGAGAAATAAAATCAAAAAAATCTAAAAAAACAAAAAAAAACAAGCTAAACAAATAACAAATCAATGCCAAAATTTGATTGGATATCGTAGGCACAAAAAATTAATAAATATATTTCCTACTAATTAAATGGTAATATAGCGGTAGTAAGAGATCGTTCCCACAGAGAGCTGTATAATTGATAGGTTATTTGATCAGCAAGATAAATGTAAATAACAAAGGGGGGTTTGGTTATGATATGAATAAAAAGACAATAAAGAAGAAAAAGATGATTAAGGAATCCTTCGCCGTTACCAAGCGATAACTGGATTAATATACTTATCTATCTTTCGTTAGAATCATTCATCACCAACCTTAGAATAGAAAGTACGCTTAGCTATCCCCAAAACTCCTTGTATCACCGGATAACAGGTACGCTTAGTCACCGAATTCTATCTAACTGAGCCGCCCTGAGGTACGCTTACAGTGTGTAACTCAACCGAATGCTTTAGGCTTTGTGAATTTAGGTTTGATTCCAGCAGAATTGCTTACTGGTGTTGTTTCCACACACAATTGCTGGTGTAAGTGATACAAGGAGTAAGTGATACAAAACTCCTTGTATCACTTACTAGTGTTGTTTCCACACACAATTGCTTTACAAAATCCCTCTGCAAGTTCCCATGTTATCTACGTGTGTAGGAGATGCACGACAATTACAGATCGCTCAACTCACTACTAGCAATATAATGATAAATAGACTAATCTGGTTGCGCACCCAAACCAATCTAAGAATCAATCATAAACCCTAGATATGATGAAAACAAACGATGATGATAGAAACCTTAAATAGATTTGTATTATTAATAAAGCTTCACGCTTAGAACATTGAATTCATCCTTAACCAACAATGGATTTAGCTACTCATATTACAAAGAAGATGTATCATGGTGGTTTCCCCCTAAAGGGGTAAACCCTAGGTTTTTATATAGAACTTGTGATATGAGATTGATCAATTTATGATCTGTGAAAGTCCTAATACCTATTTATATAGGTTTACATTGCTTGTTCTTCAAGTATTTAGTTCAGTTCAAAAACCCGAACCGAAAATACGACATAACGACCCCAAACGTGCCCTTAGGCCTTCCAAGATATTAATACATGTTTCCATACTAGTTAAGTACTCGTACCAGTCCGCGAACTTCAAATTCCAGCAGAAATTTTCGGAATTAAAGTATGCGTACCCGGTTTGCATACTTTACTGTCTTGGTATTCAATAAAAGCTTGTTTTGGCCACAAATTCTTCATCCGAACTCGGAATGACCTAATTATTTTTGAATTATTTTCCTCTTTCAATTCTATTCAAGATGGTGATGATAAATTATTAATTTGAATGAGTTAAGATCGGTATTTGGCCCTTCTCTTGATTTTGAGCGTTTTGCTCCTTTTCGTCGCACTTCTTCCACTTCTCTTGGACTTGGGCACTTAGATACTTGGAATAATTCTCTTCCTAGATATTTTCAGAACTCTATAACTCCTTTTTGGGTGATTCACCTATTAGAAGCAAATGAGAGAAAACAAGAGTAATAATACGAATACATGCAAGAATAATAGCTAAAACAAGTATGGAATGGACACTAAAATCATATGAATTATGCACTTATCACTCGGGTGAAACATTTAGGTTGTGAGCGATCAAACTTCTATCGAGACCTGGCATTTCGTCATACGTAAATGCGAATACATCTCGGTATTCACGAAGTAGCTTAATCATATGCGACTTCTCTTCTCCTTCAAGATGTTTACTGATGCGTACACAATGGGGTTCGCCTTCCGAGCCAAGGTTCACTTATTCTAACCCATGGAGGGTTGGATCGATATTTTACTTTTCCTCAGGCAAATTATCTATTATTTCCTCTTCCAAGACAAGAGGCTATACTTCTTCCTGTAAATCCTCAATCATTGGGTTGCCTCCATCATCTCTTCATCCACCGATGACATAGCATAGTCATGTTGACAGTTGGAAGCTTCCCTGGATAATTTCTATAAGCGATAGACATGTCCGCCCTTTGGCCTTGAGAAACGCTTGAACTGAATATTCTTTGTCTCGGCTACAACCCTATTATTTCCTGTGACAGGTCCCATTCACGATGGACTGAAGACTGACTTAGCCTTCCCTTTTGTTTGCTCTTCAGGTTGGAATTCTTCCCATTTTGGGAGGGGTGTTAGATGCTCCGGATGTTCTTCCTGATCCGTAACTGGTTGTGTATAGAATACTGCATCCACCATGTAAGCTTCCTCCGGTCCGAATGGGTTTCCTGTGGCTGGGATCCAGAATTGCTTTCCTCCGATATTGGTTTTGACATATTGGTGATACATCGACGCTATTACCTTGTGATTCAAAATCCATCCTCGCCCTAGTAGCACATGGAAAGTAGTGTCGTCCTCAAGCACATAGAAGGGGGTGAGTGCTCTAATGGGCCCGATTTTCATCATAAAATGCACTATCCCAATCGCCGTACGAGTCTGTCCTCCAAATCCTCTTACAGTCGTCGCGCGCATCTTAATTGCTGTCTTTGACACTCCTAAGGACTCCAACGTGTGTAGTGAAATTAAGTTGAGGGAAGCTCCTCCATCTATGAAAGCTCGCTTAAGAGGTTGCTTGTTAATAAAAGCCGTCACATATAGAGGTCGAAGGTGCTCTCCCGGGTAGCATATATCTTCATATGTAAAGGTGATAGCTTCTCTGGTATTGGATTATACGCTTTTTAGGATGTAATTGCCGTGATAGCCTTGGATGCTTCGCGGATCTGGTTCTCACTGAAACCGAGGGAATCAAAGAACTGTTGATCTAAAACAGTTTGAGAAAATTTGCTAGTTATTCCATTAGTATATGAGAAGAAGGCCGTCTCGAAGCTTCACATGCTTCTTATTCTTCCACATCCTCCCAGGGTCTCCAAGCTTCTCCCTCCATAGGATCGTGTGAAACCATCATAACTTGATGTTGAGGAAGCGGGTCGCTCTTGATGCTTTGCTCTCCTATCTCCAACTTGCCTATGGATCACCTCCTTTGCATAATGTAATGTAAGGAGAAACACTCCACATTCGGATGATGAACTCTCCCGTGTTAATTACAATATCACTCGTGCATCTTATCTTCCGCAGTAGGCTCTGTGGGTACGGGCGGTAGAGTTTCCTCTTTATTTGCCACCCATTGCTTCAGAATCCCTATTATCTATTCTCTGCTGCACGATAGGTGGTGGAGGATTGTACTTTCCTCCATCCGTTCTTCCTCCTCTTCTGCCAGACTGTCCTCCGCGATAAGAGCCAAAAGCAGCTCCTTGTTTTCATATATCGCTTCCTTAATCGTTGAAAGTTGGTGCGGCGCAATATTAAGATAGTGCAATTTCCAAGTATGACCGCTTGCCCGGAATTCATAACATCCGCACAATCTGAGATCCGGGCTGCATCCTCCCCAACCCTCTACAAAGGTTTGGAATTTGAAATTCGTTAAGTTTAACCGAAAAATGGCATCCATTCCTCGGATGTATATATCCACTAATCGTTCTTCTAGGATGTCTTCATGACATTCTAGCGTGAAATCCCGGAAGCGAGTGATATACTTTCCGATCTCTTACCCTACCCACTGAGTACATCTTCCTAAATCTATTATTGTGACTCTTCTTTGCGCGGAATAGAACTTCTTCAAAAAGAGTTGCACCATAGTAGACCACGAACTAATACTACCGGGTTTCAAGTTATCGTATCAGGTAAAAGCGTTATCAGTGAGTGATTTAGGGAACTTTCTCATACAAATGTTTTCATCCCGAGCGTATGCATTCATTCCTGATATGAAGCGACTAACATGCTCTCGTGCATTGCCTTTTCCTCAATATGTTTTAAACTTCGGTGATGTGTAATCCTCAAGGTATAGGTAATCGAAAACTTCTACATAATATGGAGGTTCCATCGAGTCATAAGCATCGTGCTTTGTCACTCGGTAGTTATCTTCCAAGTATTTCGCAATCGCGTCTTCCGTCGTACCTGGAATGGTACCTCTCGTATTGACTGCTTTATTGGTTGTCACATTCTATTCTCTTGCTCGCTTAAGACGTCCGCGTAGCTCTTGCTGCTTCTTAATGGATGCGTCTATCTCCTCTTGTATTTCAAACATCTCCTGCTCGCTTGTCTCAGCCGCGGATTTTCTTTTAAGCATTTCTTCCTTCTTTTGAGACGCTCCTGCACCTTGTACAATAGGCGTAGTAACTACCGCTTAGAAACATATCTCTTCATCACTTTCTCCTTGCACGTCTTCCACAAAAACATGTTCCGGGTTTGGAAGTGCTCCGCCCACCAGTACCTCCTGGATCGCACCTGTGAGTATCATGCTGGAAAAGAGGATAAGAACCTCCCACTGTGGTCGCAATGTTGATGGGTAAAACGTGGAAAGGAGGAACTAGCTAGCCCTAATCACAGAAAGTACTCCCAAGGAGAAGAGGGGTTTATGAGAAGTAGTTAGAGAATTAATAATTCCCTCAAGAAGTGTGCCCTCTTTCCTTTTTATAATGACCTTCTTATGGATAAATGCCCATAAGATTAACATATTACTAAACTACCATTTCCCTTTCCTTAAGTTAACACCAAACCCTAAAGGACTTTCCTCTTAGGCCAAAGCCCAACTGCTTTAATATGCTCTTGGGTGAACTAGGACTTCCCCATCTTAATGGGTTAGGCCTAGTTCCCAAGTCTCTTTATCCTAAAAGGGACCCTTAATGGGTTAATGTGAAAAAAGGCCTCCCTAAATTTTGTGGAAAAAGATATTTCCCCTATAATTTTCCATAGAGATAATTTTGCGCCCCACAATATTTACGCCACGAGTATCCCTAGAATATAGTTATGAAACCAATCGCAATCAAAGTGATTTCCCTTAGGTTCGAAGTTCCTGTATGATTCATACGAGCAACTAAAGACAACTCAGTTTTGAGTTTTCCGTTAATTTTTATTATATTCCCAAGTATGTGTTTTTACTCCAACCTCTCCTAATTACTCTAATTTTGGATTTTTCTTCGTCAGTCACTTGATTTATGTATCTTTTTTTTGCTGATAGATATTTATGATGGTGGGTTTTGAGTTTTTGTTTCGGATTCGAAGAAATTGAACAATTGTAAAGGGGAAAGTTGTTGCATATTTCTTTTGATTTCTATTTGGTGATTTGGTTAGATCAAACTTACCTTCTTTACAAGTTTTATTCGGTAATGCAGTATTTTCCGGTTTGAATGAACTCCATGGTATCTATATTGATGTATATGATCTTTTTGATTAAAATTTTAGTGAGTTCTTCAAGAAAAAAGTGTGCCCCCAAGTGAACTTTTGTTCTTGATTCGCCACTGTCCATCTACCATTCCACCAAAGCATGGAATATGTCCTGGAAAAAAATTGTGGATAACACCAACTTGGAAGACTTGACATTCCACAATTTTTCCATACTTGAAATAACTTGGATTCCACTATAAGACTTGCTCTTAAGCATATTGAGTGTTGTCACATGTCATAAGGGTCTGTTGATGGTGGTTTTTAGCCAGGGTTGAAATCGTAAAACCTTATATCTGATGTGACGTCACTCTGTAAGGAAACGGTGCCGTGAGTGCTAACCTCTCCACCGACATATTTATTGAGCCGTTCAATATACTTACATGAAATTTATCCAGAATGGCGAATGTAGCAACCATCCCAGATATTCTGTAAATTTCGGTGCCTCGCATATATTCACTTAATATAAGTTCTTTTGAATGCCTTCTATGCTATGTTCTCCGGCTGAACCCTTGATATTGATATGGCATGACGATTTTTGTTCACTCGCAGTAGAGTAGCACGAATTTACAAGTATCAAGGATAAGGTCTTTGCATAAGGTATTCAATCAGAAAAAGCATGCTGCTCTCTGGCAATGAACTTAAAAGAACTCTATGTCAACACATAGAATTCAATCAATTGACCCGACTAGCTTGCATAAGTTAGGGTTTTGCGTCTCGCGCAGTATATCATATCTTGCTTGTTAAAATTAAACCTAGGAAAACTAGGTAATTAATCCGCCATGGATTAGCATGTGCAAAACCATGCTCAGAATCAAAAAACAGGGAGCCGCAGCAGCAAAGGGAGGCGTGGCCATGCCTTATGCCAACTGGCGCCACTTTCCATTGGCAACGCCCCTTCCTAAACCGACCCTATTTCTCTCGACCAATCGTGTCGCCTCAAATTAGCCACGCGCAAATAAGTTTTGGCTTGGCCCATACTTGCCGGACCCACTTGCCATCGACCAATTAAGTCGCTCTAAAGCCTCCACACTCTCATCAGAAGTGTAGCCTCCCCTTATGTTTGTCCGCCCCCTTTTCTTGGCCAATCAAGTCGCTCTAAACTTGCCACTATACATTAAAGGCCAAACGCACCCTGCCGCGCCACCATACTAACTGGCAAGCCAAACGCGTCTTACCACAACAACATATTGATCGGCATGCCAACATGCCACTCTGCCGCGGTAGCATGCCACTTTAGCCTTGGCCATGCCGCCAAGCCATAATTCTTACCACGATGCCAAATCCTAGACTTGGCCACGCCGCCAATCCCTAATTCTTACCACGGCGCCAAATCCTAGCCTTGGCCACGCCGCCAAACCCTAATTCTTACCAAGGTGCCAAATCCTAGCCTTGGCCACGCCGCCAAGCCCTAATTCTTACCACGACGCCAAATCCTATCCTTGGCCACGCCGCCAAGCCATAATTCTTACCACGGTGCCAAATACTAGCCTTGACCACGCTGCCAAGCCCTAATTCTTACCATGACGCCTGATGCGTGTCGTAGGTGCAATCAAATTAATTAATATTTCCACTCAATTAAAAATAATATAATGGAAGTCAAGTTCGTTCCCACGAGGAGCAAGAGATTCTAGTTGTAAAAATTGTCATGAAAGGGGGTGTAAAAAAAAAAAAAAATAAACAAAGCAATTAAAAGATAAAGTTGAAAGCAATAAGAGATATAAGATCAAGGAATCATTCTTCGTTGCAAAACAATGAATCAAATTATGTTCTTTTCTACTTGTTATTAGTCATGATTATCACCAACAGGTAGGATAGCAGGTCCGCTTAGCTAGCCCCAAAACCCCTAATTTCACTGAGTAACAAGTCCGCTTAGTTATCAGATTCTATCCAAAAGAACCACCCTCAGGTTCGCTTACAAGATGTAATTCTCCGAATGCATTAAGATTTATGAATTTAGGTTTAGTACTAGTAGTTAAACTCGGTTCGCTTGGTTTACTTTCTAGCGTTGTTTCTACACACAATTGCTCCACGGAATCCCTCCGCAAGGTCTCGTGTTTTCTACTTATGTAAAGAGTCAAGAAACGATTACTTATCCCCTAACTTTCACTAGCATTAGATTAAATCGACAAATCAATTTAGTTGGCCACCCAAACAATCTATCAATCAATCATGAATGTCTTTAAGATCATTCTTATTAGTAAAAACAAATGATAATCATGTGAAAAACTTCAAGATAGAATTGAAAACAAAAACTCAAAACATAAATTAAGAACTAGGAATTCATCCTCAATCAATAATAAAATTAGCTACTCATGTTAAAGAGTTCACACAAAGAATAAGAAAAGAAAAGTGTTGTGTGTGTAGGTGTGTAAAAGATGTAGAAAACTTCTCTATTTATAGGCTTCAATATTCTCCAAATCTTCCAAGGAATAAAATCATTTTCCTTTAGCAATTCAATTTCCAAATCCAAGCCTTTCTCAACTCTTCCATCTTCTCTTTCCAAATTTGAGCCCAATTCTCCATCCAATTCCTAGTCCAAGTCTTCACACCCATGAGAGAAGTCCACAGAAAATTAGAAATTTTTGGCTCATGGGAAAACTGGTATTATGGCCGGAATCCGGCCAGAAAAGTCGTCGCCGACCACCTGAAAATTTCTCCGTCAACGGTATATTCGACGGAATATTCCGTCAGTCCACCGTTAGGACTAACGGTCAAAGTGGTCAAACAGTCAGTCAACAGGGTCAAGAGAGGGAGGAGTCGGCTTCGAGTCGGTGATTGGTCTAACCGGGTGAGTTGGATCGGTCATCGCCGGTCCGAGTTGACTCTAGGAGTATAAAATCGGGCATAGTTAGTTTGTTTAAAAGGGTGTTTTCCAGGCCGAATTCAGGCCTCTTCTTTCTTCATGTCCCTGTAACAATCCTACCATACATCTAATTTAAGAGTTCACAAAGCCATTCTGCACCATCAAAAGCACCTTCTATAACTTCTTGAGTCCATCAATTCCACCACCAATTTCGAAATATTTGACAACCAACAACACCATTGAGCGTCACCAACACAATCTCTTCTTCCTCGCTACATCTTTTCTTAATTCAATAGCAAAGAATTGATCATCACCATCTCGCATCTTCTTTTCGATTTTCTTGGTCCAATCGAAATCAACTCTAACCCATTGCTTCATTCTTCCCATCGAATTAACAACCTCATTTTCTTCTCTCGTAGTTAACTGCATCATCTCTTCCTTGTTTTCAACTTCCTTTCACCTCTTTAGGACCACCAACAGCACATTTGCTCCCGGCAATTCCGTCTGCAGCTCTTAGTTACCACCATTCACGAGATTCCATGGCACAAACTTAATCAGCAAAGAAGAGCTCGATTTCTCTATCTCGGATTCAAACCAAACCCATTTATCAATTCTTTTGAAACCTATTACAAGAACATCGAGTCTTGTTCTAGAGAAATTCGAACCCTAACATTCTTTATACGCTTTCACAACTCACAGCAGCAGCTCACCACCAACCCATATGTAATATCATCTCAAACCTTTATCAAATCGATCCACAAACCCAATCTCAGAACCAATCTCCGATTCATTCAACAGCTATACTTTATCATCGAACCCATCTTCGATTGAATCTCAATTTCTGAGACAACAGCGCTTAAACCTAATTTCTCTTCAACTCTGCCAATTTAATTCATTGTTTTATCGATCTCACCCTTTATAGCAGCGAACCAACCCATGTTACTTCTCTCAGCTGTCTGCAACTCATCCTAGCCTCATAACCATGAAAATCATCGGCTCCCTCAACTCTCGAGTCTCAAATGCGCTTCTCAATTTCTCGATTTTGGTCTCTCCCAGTCTCAGTGTTGAAATAGCGGCGGCTCTTTGCTTTTTATTTCTTCTCAATTGATTGGAATGAATGAATGAGAGACAGGCTCCTCTCGATTTTAGGTTTAGAGTTATAAATTGGGTTCGGACTCGGGCATGGATCCGGGTACGGGTGTGGGTCTATGGGTTTGGTTCATCCATGGACATAACCCATCCATTTTACCCGGCGATAACAGACACTACGTTTTTGGATAAGGGCTACCCGGTTTGCGACCCCTTAACTTGAACTGTCCTTTCTTTAGTAATTTGAGTCACCTTCTAACCTTGACTGGGCTCCAGATAGTGTTTGCCTGTGAAATGAGTTTTCTGGCCTTTTGGTTCAAATTGAGTGATTTCTTCTTCTTTTCTCCCGTGCGACTCCGGAGTACCTAATAACTCAAAAACACACGTAAAATACATAATTTACATGAAAAATAGCAAAGAAAGCATAAACTACTAGATAGTAAATTAGGTGTATTCTACACCTATCAAATTCCCCCACACTTAGACTTTGCTAGTCCTCGAGCAAATCAAACTAAAAACTCACAACTTCAAAGCGTTCAAGCGTCCCAAGCATCCAAAGAGTTATGAGGACATAGAGTTTCCGCATGCTAGTAATAAGAAGTTAGAAATACTAAAGAACATATTCTCATTCTTAAATGTCGAGTGAGAAATAACCACACCATAATGAGAGAATGCGTGTTTGAGAAACGATCAATAAGCATTTCGCCTCGACTTACGCCTCACCAAATAGGATTTTATGATAATTGCACTCAAAAAGACGGCTTTTTATGGTTCTCACATGTGTGCAGGTAGGAATGAAGAGAGAAATCCTGCAACACATTGAATGGTGGGAAGGACAACTTCCGAAATATTTTTAAAAACCCACATCTTTTAATATTTTGAAAAACCATTTTCTGACGATCTCTAAGAAAGGAAATCAACCATTTATTATTGAGGATGAGATTACTTACTCACCTTCACATCCGATCGCCAATTATGATAACACCACTCTCACGGTATCCAATAGAAACGTCTTCCGCTCCTCATCTTTATCTTCTTGGTCTTCGGTTTCAACTATTGATGATAAACTCTCGAATTCCATAAATCCTTGACACTTTGTAACCTTTTTACCTTAAAATCCTTGTCGCTTGAAACTTTCTTATATATTTTCCTTCCCCACGACTTATAAAAACAAAACAAATTTTTTCTCTTTTTTTTTTTTTTTTTTTTTTTTTTTTTTTTTCAAACAAGAGAAATTAAATACAAATAAACCATGGCCGTGGAAGAAGTATTTTACCGCTTGATTCTTCACAACTTGTATCGCCTCAAAATCATAAATTTCAATAATTCTCACCTTTTGATTTTCTTCGCTCTTGTAAATAAGTCTTCATACTTGGATATAAAATTACCTCATTATATTGTAAGTCCTCAACATATATGTAAAATCCGCTCATTTGTATGTTGCTTTACTTGAATATGAAATTTGCTCTTTTTCTCTCATTCCGTTGCTTGTAAACCATAAACTTTTCCAACTTTCCTTGTAGATTTTGATGTCGCTCCTTGTTGATGATGAATGTGTTTCTATGGATCCATTGTTGTCGAGAGAGAAAATGGTGCTAACTGCAAATCGAACTACAAGAAGGAGGCTTTCATCTATAGACGTCACCCTTATGATTGACAAAATTAGCACTCAAGAGATCAAAGAGTAGTGCTTCTATTGGTGGGAGGTTGGGTAGCTCACCATTCTACCGGAATTAACGTACGGTGACACACACTCAAAGAAGCTCTTTAGTAGATGGAAGATTTCTCGGTCGGGTGCCTCTCATGATATGAATACGGGTAGTCTCCACTAATGATTGATCAGCAACTCTAATAATGCCCTTCTCCCTGCACCAAATTCGCATCAAGGCATGATTAAATCCATTATTTAACACTCTAACAAGCAAGAAATCCGAATGTAGTTCTCTAACATTTCCAAGTTCAATTATGTCGGTCAAAATCTCTATGTAAACATACCTAGAAGTATGCTAGTGACTCTAAAATCTTAAAAGTTGGAGTTTTAAGTAAAACTTTTTTTTTTTTTTAAATACATGCTTAACCACTCCCCCACACTTAAACCTTACATTGTCCTCAATGTAATTGAATCCTCCTAGGAAAGTCAAGGTGGGAAATTTTAACAGGATAAGAAACAAGAAAAAGAAATAACAAAAAGCAAAAGGATAAGAAATACAAAACTGATGGGTTGCCTCCCATTAAGCGCTTGTTTTAAAGTCGACGGCCCGACTTATCCCTTGCAAGATTCATTCCCCATATACTAACAATCTGAAAATTTGAGGATCCACCCATAATACCTGTTTTGAAAACAATAACTCCATACAAATATTAGCACAAGACAACAATAGTGAAATTATCGCTTGATAGAAGTTTCCCCCACACTTATTCTTTTCCACACTCGGAAGTGTATAAAGAACATAGAATTTGGGAACTTCCATGTATTCCTCTTGGCAAACCTACATAGTGTTAGCATCAAGTGTTTCCAATGGTGGATATTTAGAAACAAAATCATCCAAAAATACTTTGAAGCACATACATTCAAACCAATAAGAGGTAAAGGAGAAGAATCAATATGCAAAGGGTTAGACAAACCTTGCACAATCTCTTGTATTATAGAATCCTCTTCATCCTTAAAAAATTCAAGTGAATTACTTACCTCTTGTATATCGTGGTCCTCTATTAAACCTTGCAACCATTCTTCGTCGTTTTCTACCTTAACCAAAGTCTTGGCATCATTAAAATCATTGGCAAGTTCAATTGGGTCTTCCACAAAATCAATCAATTTGGTTTCATCCTCTAGTATCATCTATTCAACATTCTCATCATCGGAATCGAGCCATTCTTCTCTCATATAATCTTCCTCGGTATAAATTGTAAGATCTTCTTGTGAGGGTGTTACTTCGTTTACAACAATAGGCAAGTGATATCCAAACTCCTCCTTTTGAATAGGTGAAGGATCTTTATTATGATCCGGGAGTTGGAATAACTTCCTCATTGTTGCAACGTTCATACACTTAGCGGACTCATATCTTTCCCTAAGAAATTTTTTTCCAAGCAATAAATGCATCTTCCTCAAGCTCTTCCTTTTGAATAGGTGATTGATCATTATTAAGATCAAGGCTCAAGTATTCTACACTAGCGTCATCAAAAGTCTCCAAAGGTTGATTAATTTTTCGTATAATTTCTCCAGGAATTCCTTTGAATTTCTCGATGTGATTCTTGCAACTTTTGTTGAAGATCCCCAATCATGGCAGACATCTTATCTCGCAAAACTAGAGAATTTCGATCATAAACAAAACTATCCTCCCATCCTTGTGATTGTCCACTTACATACCCGTCATAAGGTTGTTGATATGTATGAGAATATCCATAAGGTTACGTAGGAATTTGATCATAGCCAAAGATTGGTTTTGATTGTATCTAAGGATGGTTGGAAGTTATCATAATGTTGAGGTTGAAAACCGTATTGATTGTTGTAATATGCTTGCTCTTGTCCACCATACATGGAAAACGGCTTTGAAATAAGATTCAAAAACTTAAGTTAGATACGAAATAGAATCCAACAAAGCAAGAATAAAGCAAAAAGAAAAATAAAAACAACTAAAATCATCTTTGCTCCGTGGCGCGCCTAAAATTTGATGCGTGTCGTAGGTGCAATCAAATTAATTAATATTTCCACTCAATTAAAAATAATATAATGGAAGTCAAGTTCGTTCCCACGAGGAGCAAGAGATTCTAGTTGTAAAAATTGTCACGAAAGGGGGTGTAAAAAACAAAAGAAAATAAACAAAGCAATTAAAAGATAAAGTTGAAAGCAATAAGAGAGATAAGATCAAAGGAATCATTCTTCGTTTGCAAAACAATGAATCAAGTTATGTTCATTTCTACTTGTTATTAGTCATGATTATCACCAACCTTAGTAGGATAGCAGTCCGCTTAGCTAGCCCCAAAATCCCTTATTTCTTTGAGTAACAAGTCCTTAGTTATCGATTCTATCCAAAAGAACCACCTTGAGGTTCGCTTACAAGATGTAATTCCTGAATGCATTAAGATTTATGAATTTAGGTTTATTACTAGTAGTTAAACTCGGTTCGCTTGGTTTAATTTCTAGCGTTGTTTCTACACACAATTGCTCCACGGAATCCCTCCGCAAGGTCTCGTGTTTGCTACTTATGTAAAGAGTCAAGAAACGATTACTTATCCCCTAACTTTCACTAGCATTAGATTAAATCGACAAATCAATTTAGTTGACCAGCCAAACAATCTATCAATCAATCATGAATGTCTTTAAGATCATTCCTATTAGTAAAAACAAACGATAATCATGTGAAAAACTTTAAGATAGAATTGAAAACAAAAACTCAAAACATAAATTAAGAACTAGGAATTCATCCTCAATCAATAATAAAATTAGCTACTCATGTTAAAGAGTTCACACAAAGAATAAGAAAAGAAAAGTGTTGTGTGTGTAGAGGTGTGTAAAAGATGTAGAAAACTTCTCTATTTATAGGCTTCAATATTCTCCAAATCTTCCAAGGAATAGAATCCTTTTCCTTTAGCAATTCAATTTCCAAATCCAAGCCTTTCTCAACTCTTCCATCTTCTCTTTCCAAATTTGAGCCCAATTCTCCATCCAATTCCTAGTCCAAGTCTTCACACCCATGAGAGAAGTCCACATAAAATTCTGAAATTTTTGGCTCGCCGGAAAACTGGTATTATGGCCGGAATCCGGCCAGAAAAGTCGTCGCCGACCACCTGAAAATTTCTCCGTCAACGGTATATTCGACGGAATATTCGAGTGATCCCAATTAGGACTAACGGTCAAAGTGGTCAAACCATCGGTCAAGCGTGTGAGTCAGTGGTCAAAGAGAGGAGGAGTCGACTTCTAGTCGACTCCCGATTCGGTGATTGGTCTAAGCCAGGTGAGTTTGATCGGTCATCGCCGATCTGGGTTGACTCAGGGAGTATAAAATCGGGCATAGTTAGTTTGTTGAGCGGGTGTTTTCGTAGAATTCAGGCCTCTTCTTTCTTCATGTCCCTGTAACAATCCTACCATACATCTAATTTAGTAGTTCACAAAGCCATTCTGCGCCATCAAAAGCACCTTCTATAACTTCTTGAGTCCATCAATTCCACCACCAATTTCCGACAGCAGCAACCAACAACACCATTGAGCGTCACCAACACAATCTCTTCTTCCCTGCTACATCTTTTCTTAATTTAATAGCAATTGATAATCACCATCTGCATCTTCTTTTACGATTTTCTTGGTCGAATCGAAATCAACTCTAACCTTGCTTCATTCTTCCCATCGAATTAACAACCTCATTTTCTTCTCGTAGTTAAGCAGCATATCTTCCTTGTTTTCAACTTCCTTTCACCTCTTTCGGACCACCGTTTTGCTCCCCGACAATTCCGTCCTGTGACTCTTAGTTACCACCATTCATAGATTCCATGGCGACAAACTTAATCAACAAAAAGAGCTCGATTTCTCTATCTCGGATTCAAACCAAACCCATTTATCAATTCTTTCGAAACCCATTACAGCAACATCGAGTCTTGTTAAAAATTCGAACCCTAACATTCTTTATCGCTTCACAACTCACAGTGACTGACCTCACCACCAACCCATATGTAATATCATCTCAAACCTTTATCAAATCGATCCACAAACCCAATCTCAGAACCAATCTCCGATTCATTCAACAGCGATACTTTATCATCGAACCCATCTTCGATTGAATCTCAATTTCTGAGACAACAACGCTTAAACCTAATTTCTCTTCAACTCTGCCAATTTAATTCATTGTTTTATCGATCTCACCCTTTATAGCAGCGAACCAACCCCTGTTACTTCTCTCGGTATGCGCAACTCATCCTAGCCTCATAACCATGAAAATCATCGGCTCCCTCAACTCTCGAGTCTCATCTCGCTTCTCAATTTCTCGATTTTGGTCTCTATACAAGTACATTTGAAATAAGCGTAATTGCTTGCTTTTATTTCTTCTCAAATGATTGGAATGAATGAAGAGACGAGGCTCCTCTCGATTTTAGGTTTAGAGTTATAAATTGGGTTCGGACTCGGAGCATGGATCGGGTGCGGGTGTGGGTCTATGGGTTTGGTTCATCCATGGACATAACCCATCCATTTTACCAAGCGATAACAAAGACTACGTTTTTGGATAAGGGCTACCCAGTTTGGCTGCCCCTTAACTTGAACTGTCCTTTCTTTAGTAATTTGAGTCACCTTCTAACCTTTATTTGGGCTCCAGGATAGTGTTCGCTTTGTGAAATGACTTTTCGGCCTTTTGGTTCAAATTGAGTGATTTCTTCTTCTTTTCTCCGTGCGACTCAGGAGTACCTAATAACTCAAAAACACACGTAAAATACATAATTTACAAGAAAAATAGCAAAGAAAGCATAAACTACTAGATAGTAAATTAGGTGTATTCTACACCTATCAACGCCAAATCCTAGCCTTGGCCACGCCGCCAAGCCCTAATTCCTACCACGGTGCCAAATCCTAGCCTTGTCCACGCCTCCAAGCCCTAATTATTACCACAACGCAAAATCTAAGCCTTGGCCACGCCGCCAAGCCCTAATTCTTAACACGACGCCAAATCCTAGCCTTGGCCATGCCGCCAAACCCTAATTTTGGCCACGGAGCCAAACCTTAGCTTTGGCCATGCTACAATGCCACAGGCGTAGCCATGCCACAACGCCACTGGCATGCCGCCATGGCAACACCAATTGCATGCCGTTATGCCACATCTAATAACATGCTGCTATGCCACGACTACTAGCATGCCGCTATGCCACGGCTGCTAGCATGCCGCTATGTCGTGGCTACGCCATTAGCATGCCGCTATGCCATGGCTCCACCAGACGCTAAAAGACCAATGGTGCCACTTCGTTATACAACAAGATTCGGCCATAATCAATGGCCACTCTTCCTCATAAGATGCAATCTCATCTATCCAAGTTCGCCACTGAACTGACGGACTTGTGGCAAGTCCGAGGAAACAGGCTACGCCACGGCTATGCCAGGCGCCACTATGCTAATGGCACCACTTTGTTACACAACAAATATGTGGCCATAATCAACGGCTACCCTTGCTCATGAGATGTAATCTCAGCCATTCAAGTTCGCCACCAAAATGACGGACTTGTGGAAAGTTTTAGGCGGCCGACCAAGGCAAGCCTAATAGCATCACATGATATTTTCCTATGGCAAAGTCTCTTGACTTTGACTTGCCACACATAGCAACTTTGCTACACGTTTTCCACGAATACACTCGAGACATCAAACATGTCACAAAGCTGGGGATACTCATCGGGGTATTGGTCCTGGGGTTTACGGCGTGCGGCGTGCAATGCGCCCATTACAAGAAAGTGTCATGAAGTAGGACTTAGTGGTGGTGAAAAGTAACGGTGTAAACAATTCATTTCCTTCATCATAGAAGCGTAATGACTGAAGGTTACACGAATTCACTTCCATCATCATGGAAGCATAACGTCTGACGGTTACACGTTACTCTATTCTTCAACCACTTAATCGTTTTTACTTCCTACGAGACCAGGGTACATTTTAATATGACTTGTAAAAATAGGCTTCACCTATTTTCACCAAAGAACAAGTTTTATTCGGCAACAATACAATATCTGGAAGTCACCTGGTAGATTTCCATTCTGCTAGCCAGTTCTACTTTCAGATACAAGTCACAAACAACCATACCTTCAGAATCAACGATTCTGGTCTCAACACTCTCTTCGCTTCCCTCCCTAAGACCAACCCTTCTCATTTACTTTGTGACCGAAACAAGCCTGGAACGACCAATTCTTGGTTTAGGCAAGGATTGTACAGATTGATCTCTCGAATCAAAAGTACTCCCGGGCAGTGCATTATTTAGGGTTTAGATTTGTTTCTCACCCACACACCCGAAATTACCAAAATCAGCAGAAATAGTTTTCACCCACAAAGAAAGACCACAGTGGGAGGTAAAATCTCTCGGTTGCAACTCAATTTCCAGAAGATGGTCGGTCTTAGAACCGAGTCCGTGATCCCAAATTCCGCTCCGACTATGGCGAATGGAGATATCTCTTTCCCCAGCACGACACCTAATGGCGCAACCGATAGAGGAATTCCAAGGTTGGCTGAATCGGCACGAGTTCAGGAAATCCACACAAGGAACATGGACCTGATGAAGGAGACGATAAACGTCATACTTAGCTTTCTTATCAGATTTACATCAGATTTGAGCGGTTCACCCGCCCCGGGAATTCCAACACTGGGGACTGACTTCCCGCATGGTCATTCTCAAGTCAACAACTTCACCACCAATCAGAGACCGGTGAACCAGGAAGCAGCCGCGTTGGTGGAAAGTTTATGCGAACTTCTGCACCTTTCAAAGGACCAGCGAGCGGAGACATTTACTGCGATTAATCAAGTAGCCCTAGATGCGTGTTTGGTTCCTTTACGCTCGGAGGCTTCAAGAATGTCAGAAATATCCGTCAACAATGTTACATTTGCTGAAGACGACATGATGGCAGAAGAGGGACATAGCCGAGCCATGCACGTCACTGCTCGCATCAAGGATTCAGAGTTCAAAAGGGCCCTTATCAACACGGGGGCTTCCTCCAATGTTATTACTCTTAGAACACTCAGTACAGCCAAGGTGCGACCAAGTGAAGTTGTACGACAACCTACCATGATGACAGATTTCGAAGGAAACCTAACCAGCACGTATCGGTAGGACCAATCCAGTCGAAGGTAAAGTTCGAGGTAATAGAAAAGGATCCAGACTACCACATGATACTGGGAGGACCGTGGCTCCACGATAACAGGATCATTCCTTCAACATATCACAAGTGCCTAAAGACCATGTTGAATGAAGAAGTTATTCGCATTCCCGTGTCATTATCTCTTTATGCACCAGTCTGTGGTATGGATATGTTCGAACCAAAGGAAAATTCGCGGGACTCATCAGGCAAATTTCTCTGCACTCCACTCCCTACATGGACATCAATCCAAGAAGAGGACAGGCTCACATTGCTGCACCAAGAGACTCAATATCGCTCAATCCATCCAAAAGAAAAGCACGCCAATTTCCCCTCATCAAACGGAAAGATGACTCATGCTCATACCAAGCGGGAGCGGGATTATATTGCAAGTCGTGACGAAAAAGGGAAAACCGTATATCGGCACCGTTGTTAGCAATTAGCAGGGGAGACTACCACCTAGTCTCTCCGCCCAATGGAATACAATCACAGCAGCGAGGCACAAGAGGAGGTGTCGTGTGACGGACCGGTAAATTATGCCTGGGCGCGCAGGCCATAACTTCCCCGATAATCCATGATGATGCTACGATCCGGGCCTATAATCTAGGCAAATACACGTTCATTTGCCCTTGCAAGCATGCTCATGGAGCATGATGCAGCTAACTTAGCTTCCACACCATTCCAACTTACCCTTGTTCCGCAAAGAAACTTTCTTAATACGGCAAAAACGGCCTTTTGAGGCCCTAAACGATGGAATTTGGATAAATTCTTGTGACCATGTGGATCAACATGTCTTGATTTTTGGGCCGTTTCCAATCAAAATGGACTCCTCTTGAGCTAAATTACGACACTCTGGTTTTTAGCCTATGTCGAACGCCTTGATAGGAAGTATGAGCATCCAGTGAATAGAATGCGACTTGCCTCATCAAGTTTGGCCACAATCATCTCTTGCGTCAAGATACACGAGGCAGGATGATATGAGAGGCGAGAATGTCGCAATCATCTCACGCGATTAGATGAAATGAGCGACAAAGTGCTGGACCGGCAATGGTGCAACTCATTGCGGCTGCCGCCACGTACCATTCCCTATTCTAAAGGGATCAAGCACAGACCGTAGTTCATCCACGAAGGGACAAGAAACTTATTCCAACTCGTTTGCTAGGCCATGGCCAAACAATAATGGAAATGGCCTAGTCCGTATAGGCCGTTCCGTCGAAATGCATCCAAGTGATGCATGTTTGGTCCATAATATGGCATAACGATGCCTAAGCATCAAATGCCCTCTTCAGCGAGGCTAAGCAAACTATAAATGAGCCTTAGGCATCATTTATAATCATCGATTAAGCTATGAGAAGCTTACTTGGTGCATAGTCCTCATATGCACCATCAACCAACTACCCCTCCCTATATATGTCTTAATGGAATTTCTACAAGTATGGAAAGGGGACCAAAAATCTTTCATCAACTCCCCGTCTACTATTCATGGCCGTTGCCATGTATTTTCCTGAATAACCGGCCAAGATGGCTGTACATTCAGTCCTGGCTCACATGCCAGTTCCATTGTCCAGCCATGTGGGCCGTCCCCCCATAACCCGATGTCCGAGCCATGTTGGCCGTCCACTTCCAACCCGATGTCGGCCATGTTGGTAAATACACTTCAATTTGCGATATCGGCCATGTTGGTAGTACATTTTTTCAAGGTCATCTACCGTGACCTAATGCATCATTTGATGCAAGATTGTCTCTTGGCCAATGTAGCTTCCAACCAATGCCATATTGGCCTTAGCCAATATGCATATGCGATGTGCCTTACTTGGCACCGAGATATGGCCTTCCAGGCCAAATGCATCTCACCATGAAAAGGAAGCTTTGGATGAAGCTTCATCACAAGCAAATGGCGCATCTTTTAGCATACGTCATGCTAAAAACATGGGGTGTTACATGTCGGATGCACCACGACAACTGCAGGACGGAACCAACTCCACCACAGATGAACTCAAAGTTGTCAACATTGGAAGTGAGGAATCTCCACGGCCTATCTCCATCATATCAACTCTATGTGCTGACGAATGCGAAAAACTTGTGGACCTTCTAATGAATATCAAGATTTATTCGCGTGGACGTACGAGGAAATGCCTGGCCTGGATGAGAAACTGGTCACTCACCATCTACATATAATACCCCGGATCCAAACTGGTCAAACAATCTCCGAGACAGTTCAGACATGATGTGGAAGAACAGATCAAGACCGAAGTTCAAAAATTACTAACCGCTGGTTTCATCACACCCGTTCACCATCCCACCTAGTTGGCCAATGTGGTTCCAGTAAAGAAGAATAACGGCCAAATCAGGTGTTGTGTTGACTTTAGGGATCTGAACAAATGCTGCCCCAATGACGATTTTCCTCTCCCTAACATTTATATGTTGGTAGAAGCCACGAAAGGACACGGTATGTTCTCTTTCATGGACGGGTACATCGGCTACAACCAAATAAAGATGTACGAGCATGACGCAAGTAAGACAGCTTTTAGAACTCCTCTCGGAAAATTTTACTATACCGTGATGCCTTTCGGTTTGAAAAATGATGGCGCCACCTACCAACGCGCCATGACCGCAATTTTCCATGATATGATGCATAAGAAAGTTGAAGACTACATGGATGACATAGTGGTTAAATCAAAAACCCGGGCGTCCCATACATAGGTTCTGCGACAGGTGTTTGAAAGGTGTCGTGAATACAAACTAAAGATGAATCCTTTGAAGTGTGCCTTTGGCGTCTCTTGGGCAAATTTCTAGGTTTTCGGGTGACGCCGAGGGAATCAAAGTCGACCTAAATGCCAAAACCCAAGCCATCCTCACGATGTCACCTCCACAAAGTGAAAGAACTCCGAGCTTCATGGGTAAGGTAAACTACATCCGGCGTTTCATACCGAGTTTAGATCAGCTTATTGCTTCATTCACCCCCTTGTTGAAGAAAGGGGCAAGTTTTGTTTGGACGACGCTACAACAAGAGGCTTTTCGGAAGATTCAACAGATATTGTCATCCCCAGACGTCATGAAATCTAATGCACAAGGAAGACCGTTGTGTCTCTACAATGCTTTTAGTGATACTGCTGTCGGAGCTATTCTCGCCCAAGAAGATGATTTAGGAATTAAGCACCCTATATACTACTTGATCGGACTTTGAGGGATCTTTGAACTCAGATACCCTAAGGCAGAAAAAGCGTGCCTAGCTCTAATTCACTCCATTCAGAAGTTTAGGAATTATCTGCTCTCAAACAAGGTGGTGCTGATATCCATGTCCGATCCTGTGAAGTTCTTACTTTCAAAACCGGCCCTGATAGGAAGGCCAGCCAAATGGCTCCTCCAAATGTCAAAGTTTGATATAACGTGTGCTTCCCCAAGAGCTATCAAAGGACAAGCGGTCGCACATTTACTAGCATCTTTCCCAGGAGAGGGTACCACAGCACTTCACGAAGATCTTCCTGGAGAATTTCCGTAAATCTCTTTTGTCAAAGAAGAAGCGTGGCTACTATTTTTTGATGGCTCCACCACCCCTAGAAATAATACCAGAGGAGCAGGTGTGGTTCTAGTATCTCCAACCGGTGAAGTTTTCTCGCATTCCTTCAAGCTAGACTTTCATTGCACCAACAATTCAGCAGAATATGAAGCCTTTCTCATAGGGTTGTCATTAGCCAGGCAAGATGGAGCCACACATCTGGAAATAAGGGGTGATTCTAAATTACAAGTTAATTAGATGAACGGAGTATACGTACTGAAAGAGGTGACGCTGGCCCCGTATAGATCCTAGGCACAAAAGCTTCTAAATTACTTCGCTGACGCGACCATAACACATGTTGGTCGTAGCAACAACATACATGTTGATTGCCTAGCCACATTAGCATCAAAGCTGTAGTTCGAAGGTTCGGAAGAAACCCTGACGGTGAAGAGACGAACCGTGGCATCAACATGGATTTCACAATCTAAGGGGGTAAGCCATCACTGGAGAACACTTGGATTATTCAAGAACTTAACTTCGCTTTCCCAAGGAAAGGTCGGCCTCAAAACCTTGCAAAACTTCTTGATGCTTCATGGGATGTTATACCACCGGAACCCAGATGGTTCCCTGTCAAAATGCCTTGGAGATGAAGAGGCACAAGAGCAACTTAACCGTATTCATAGAGAAATTTTCGGATAAACGTAGGTGGTAACACTTCATCATCGCCTGCAACGCCTTAGATACTACTAGCCATAAATGGAGGCTCAATCTCAATTGCTCCAAGGATCTTGCTCCAATTGCCAAGCATCGCCATATCAATTGGAAGTTTTTACTGTTGACCACGCTGGGGACTGGAAAAATCCGTACATCAGTTATCTTCGCGACGACGTACTCCCTGCAGGCAAGAAAGACGCAACCAAGGTGAAGCGAAGATCCAAGAGATTCATACTCCATGAAGGATTCTTGTATCGAAAAATTTTCGGGGGAGATTTATTACGATGCTTGGGCGAGCCGTAAATCCCAATCATGCGAAAGAAATGCACGAAGGCGAGCACCAAGGGAAAAAAAGTTGTTTCTCCAAATACAAGGGCGATACCTCTTTGGACGACCATGAGGACGATGCGATCGCTTTTTCAAAGATGCCATAAATGTCAAATTCATGGAAATCTTATCCACGCACCCTCTACTCCCCGCATCTTGCAGAAGTAGTGGTGGCCGTTTTATAGCTGGGGACTCGAAATCATTGGGAAGATCAACCCGTCGTCATCAAAACACCATGAGTATATATAATAACCACAACAGAGTATTTCACCAAATAGTTCGAAGCTATCCCTTTACGAGGGACTACTGGAGATACAATTGCAGCGTTCATTAAGGAATATATCATTTATCGTTTCGGCGTGCCCAAACACATCATCACCGACAACGACACTCCTTTTTCCAACAAGCAAGTACGAGAGTTACTTGAAGAATATGGAATTAAACAAGTCTTCTTCACTATTTACTACCCCCAAAGGAATGGGCAGGCCGAAAGCACCAACAAGACTCTAATTTTAATCCTCGTAGGAAAGTGCACGATAACCCTCGGACATGGCAGGAACAACGTCCAATGGCGCTTTGGGCATATCGGACATCACCAAGGAGCTCTCACGAGCGCCTCCCTATTCTCTCGTCTACGGGCGCAAACGCCATTCTCCCAAGATAAATTAAAATCCCATCGGGGATTGCCAAGGAGCGGAGTTCAATGGAATGGCAAAACCGCAAATTCGAGTGGTAGCGGAGCTAGACACTTTGGATTCCAGAAGAGCTAAAGCAGAAGATCACGCACAAGCATACAGAAATAGAATTTCCTGAGCATACGACAAAGTTGTGAAACCTCGAGTTTTTCAAGTAGGGGATCTGGTGTTGAAGATCGCCAAACACATCCAACAAGACATGTCAGCACCAAAATTATCCCCAAAATGGGAAGGGCCTTATGTGTTCACCAAAGCGTATAACAGTGGATACTACAAGGACATCAAGGAAGATGGAGGCAAACTGGAAACAATCATCAATGGAAAGTGGCTCAAGGTATACTACGCCTAACCCTTACCCCACCTATCTCCGTCTCATAGCACGGCTAGCCAGGCATTTTTATGTTTCCTTCACATCCCAGTTATCCAATTTCATTTAGTCAAAGCATATTAATGAAAATTATCTTATTTCTCCAAAACCAGTACAAAAAAATAAAATAAAATAAAATACATATGTTCGAGACCAGAAAGAAAACCGGGCGTCTCATAACTACATAACTCAGAAAATCCCGTCCAATAGATTGTAGTTCCTTGAAAGCATCATCTTCAACCTGTTTTGATATCTTTCAGTCCTACTCTTCAAGTCCTGGATATCCTTTTCCACCTTATGGGATTCCACCGCCTCACCATCTGTCTCGACAATATCCTCAGAGGTCGCTTCGATTTCCTCAACAACACTTTCGACATCCACCACTTGATCCAGCAAACCAAAACCATGCCAGGAATGCTCTGGTTTGTCCACATCGAGAATCGAGATTACGATACCATTATGGGACGGGGTAATTAAACTGCTCCCTGGAAATCAAAGTTTCTTGACTCGGGCCATGTGGTTCAATCGAGAGGTGAATCGTTCATCCCCATTCTGGTTGTGGAGAAGCTTCATCACGTTGATATTTTCCGACTTCTTTGGGATACTTCATCACGTCCTGCACTTCTCCTCCATGTCAATAAAAGCCAGTGAAAGCTTCAGGGGCGCCGCACTCCGCACGATGCGTATATGGGTGAGGGACATGCCTTGTATAATCCGGCCGGCTGCATGGAAGAAAGGGTTGATTTGGTTTAATATTTCCTCATGTGAAGAAAACATGGGTTCGTCGACTTCAAAAAATTTCTCCGAAGAGTCAGAGGTATGATCATCACCGGAAGATCCTATTGTGCACTACAAAAAAAAAAATTACATTATGTCTCGTGATGGCGAATCTACATGATGAAGAACACAAAATGGAGAACTACGAGAAAAGACACGAGACGATACATGTGAAGAATATGGGTGCAATTCTATGCTAATCTAAACGAAAGAAAGAATAATTGGCTCACCTGGACTACTGATGGAAAGAGGCTTGCCACTACAGAGCCAAAGGATCCCATTCTCCACCGCTCAAAGAAGCGCAATCGCTGCCCGCTCCACGTCCTAGCAAGTAACGCCATGACTCCGGACTCGTGGATCAAAGCCGCACTATCTCCGCCCATTACCCGCGAAAAAATACTCCCGCTCCATCTTCACTGTTTGGTAGCAAAAGTTCAAAGTGTTGCTTCCACCATTCCACGGACGTCACCAAAGCGGCGCCATCTTAGCCGTTCAAAGCAGCGCCATCTTCACTAGCCAAAATGGCGCCATCTTAGTCGTTCAATGCAACACCATCCAACATGCCATAGACATAGCCAAGCCAGAAACACCATGCCCATGTTAGAAGTCCGCATCCAAGCCACCGTTCCAAGCTAGAAGCGCCACTCTATGCTAGTCGCGCCATCCACCTTCCGTAGCCAACCAAAGAAGCGTGATCTTAGCCGTTCGAAGCAGCGTCATCTCCACCAGCCAAGGAGGCGCCATCCTGGCCGTTCAAAGTAGTGCCATATCCATATGTTCCGTGACCTAGAAAGCTAGCGCCATTCACCGATTCACGGACCAAATTGTGCCATCTCTTCCAATCAATAGCCAAAGTCAGCAACGGCATGCCAATACCACCCCTGCTTGGCCGAATTTATGAAACCACCAATACAGGATCGGATTCTTCATGTATTCCGCTAAAGGTTAGTTGAATTTTCTCGGAAATCTCTTCACGTCTTGTCCTTTCGATTTTACTCTTGTCTGTCACCATCTCATGCTTACCCGCAACAACGCCGCTATTACGTGCTAAGCAGGGGACTTAATGTTGATGGTGGTTTTTAGCTGAGGGTTAAAATCAGTAAAACCTTATATAATGTGACGTCCTGCCTTAAGGAAACGGGTGCCATGAGTGTTAACCTCCTCAAACATATTTATTGAGCCGTTCAATATAATTGCATCTAAATTTATCCAGTTGGCGAATGTAGCAACCATCGCAGAATGTTCTCAGAAATTCGCGCCTCGCCTATTAATTCAATATAAGTTTTTTTGAATGCCTTTCTATGCTATGTTCTCCTACCGAACCCTTTAATGTTGATATGGCATGACGATTTGTATTCACTGAAGAGAGTAACACTTGGAATTCCAAGTATCAAGGATAAGGTCTTTTGCATAAGGTATTCAATCGGGAAAAAAGCATGCTTCTTTACGGAAATGAACTTAAAATAAATCTA
>JAJJWW010012616.1:0-120999 GCA_023531295.1 Papaver armeniacum
AGAGAAGGCAAATCTTATGATTTGAGAAGTCCTAGAGCTTATTCGACCCTGTTTGTTTTTCTACTTTGTAGTAGATCATCAAAACGATGTTTGCACATTGATATCATTGAATATCTCAAAATCCTTTTTGAGTCTAACCACTAGACTTTCATAGTCATCTTTGTCTAATCTTATAACATGGTTGTTTTTCTTAGACTTTGCTTTAGATGACTTTCTTTTGGATACCTTCTAGGATTTTTTTGGTATCAACTTGTAGTAGGTAGACTTTGAATGAAGATCCTTCGTCTCTGAGAGACATTGCATCTTTCCACTTTGAAACATAGGATCTCATATCCTTATTGAAAAAGGCATTACCCTTTCTATTATTACTCCTTTTAGGAATGTTTCTTTTAGGATGTGATTTTGAATTCATGTTATAATTCGTTTGTCTCTTTGGACAAAATGATACGAGAGGTTTAGAAGTGAAGCTATCCAACTCTTTTGAGAGAAAGCGATAGAGCATTGCATCTTTGAATTTTACACTCCCCTTTGCATATGACCCTTTTCTCACAATAAAAACAATGCTTATTGAAAGGTGTATAGTTCTTCGATTTACCTTTATAAGATTTTGGTCGAATCTTTGCTTCTTGGTTGGAAACTTCGGCTTTGTTTAGTCCTTTTTGTTGGAACCTCACTTGAGCACTTGGGCGAATCATGCAAGCATACTTGAGCAGGTGGATCTTACAAGTAGACGAGCAAGCATCTTTTACGAATTTTACTTCTTTGTTGATTGACGAAGTATCAATCCCATCATATCCTAATCCATGTTTGTCGCCATGACTTCTCCCTGCATCTAACATGGAAGATAAATTAACTGTGCTATCATTGGTCTTCTCAGGCCTTACAACTTCTTCTTCTAGCACCTTGATTTTTCAGAGCTTCACCTAGTTGATCCTCAAGAGGATTTTCTTGAAGGAATCAGACTCAGATGTTAGTTGCTCATTGAATGTTGAGAATTAATCATGGCTTCTGTCTCAAAAGTTTTGTTCAACAAGTAATGTTTCACATTGAGGTTCTCAAACTCCAAGGTTTTAGTGAAGACTTTCTTTGTAGTCTTTAAGTAGATATCTGGAATTCGATATCCATCGTAAAAGAAGCGAGAAAATATTTTCTTAGTTTCCTATTTTCTCTATTTGAGAGGTGCGAAGTTCAATTACATCGAGGTAGACGGTTTTTGTGGAGGCTGCTCATAGTCTTCGCATAAAATTCGGATAAATCATCTTCAACATCTTGATCAATTGAGTCACCATCTTGAGAAATCTCATCAAGTTGCTTTTGTAGGCAAGTTTGCCAATCACGAGTCTATATTATAGGAATTCGGCTGTTCGGTAGATTGTTTGAAGATGTTATCTTCAGCGAAGATTTTTATCTTGACTTGCGTTGAATCACTTATTAGATTTATTCTTATAGGTTGGATCGCACCAAACATAGATTGTTAGATCTTTTCGTGTTTACTGCTTTCGATACCAATTGAAAAGCGAGGGTACCCAAATATACCTCAAGCTAAAAAATTTCCTACCTATAAGTCCTTTCTCCCAAAGTGATTGTCAATGGTAGTCGAGACAACACAACTAATCGGTTCACACTTTGTGTGATCGTACATGGATACGAGATCAAGACAATACAACAACGAAAGTATGTTTACTTGATAAATAGTTTGGACTTCACCAAACACAATAGGATTGCTTATCAAGTAAATATGAATTAACGTTTGTGTAATTTACTTTAATTAGAATAAAACAATTATAATGCGGAAATATAAAGTAAATGACACGACAAAGATTTTGTTGATGAGGAAACCGTAAATGCATAAAAACCCCGGGACCTTGACCAAAATTGAATACTCTCAGGATTAAGCCGCTACACAAAAGTAAACCTAACTTCATATAGTTGAGACCAAGCAACTAAACCTATAGTTCACTAGTTCGTCTGTATTCCCACGCCTTGACCTATGAATAAGTCACGTACTTGGAACAATTCCTTTTTAGTATTCCAAATAGTAAAGGAATAACAAATTTGTTTGGTATTAACTCTCTTCAACCAAGTGATATGAGTTAGGCAAAGACTCTTCTGTTTATCTTAACATAAACTCCTTCGTCAGGTTCTTAGATCTATCTTACTCGAAAGTCTCAGAAGTAATTGTTAAGATTTTGAAATCAATACCTTTAATCACAAAGGATTGTATTGATGTCGATCTATAAAACTAATCAATCCAATCACCACAAGGATAAGCGATTATAGTTGGATCCTCTTATCTGCGAATACATGTATTGTGCACACCAAAGATTATGAACAATATCATAAATCTTGATATATTCTTTGTCTTCAAATCTTCTTAGATCTTTAATAAACACTTGCACACAATCACTTGAATCTCTTGTGATCAATCAACGCGAGGAAGAGTGCTGTAAACAATGGATTATCACACGATCGTCTTTAGCACTAACAACGGTCTAAAGATCCCGGTCGGAAACTTTCGATCTAGTTTGAGTGAATCTTATATCGAGAAGAAGAATCTCAAGCATAAACAAACTAGGTGCAATCAAATTTCAACCACCATTAGTCGATCAAATCAATCGAAAACAAAATATAAACCGCAATTATTTAGTTTCCCCATGATACTCGTAGAATTCTCAATCCCAAAGAAGACTTTAAAGCTGAGCGTAGTAAGAGATTTCACCTAATTAGAGTTACTATCCTCTCTCGAATAGGCGGCTACACCCGATAACAACACATGGCCAGGAAGTTTGCTGTCACGAAGGATTAGTTTGCAAGAAATGCAAACTTCAAGTATTTATAGAAAAGGAGTTTGGACACCAAGGAATTTCCAAAACCGAAAATATTCTCAGAATATTCACTACATTCCAAATTCGGTTTCCATAATTCCGGAAATGCTCTTCCCAAAATAATGATCGAAAATCTCTGGAAAATCTCAACTAGTAAATGCACATTACTAATTCTCGTTTTCCTAAAATAAAATTAACAACCTTAAATAAAAGATTCTTAACTTATTTATTTCGATCTTGGGATTTTGTTTGTGTAGTTATTAAGTAATAACTTTGAAACGATAAAATATAAACATTCACGCACATGTTCAAAGTATCTTTGACATCCTTACTTTGTAAGTCCTCTTTCATACTTATAACCTTGAAACCGATTTGCCACACTTCCAAACAAGTTTAGAATTGGTTCATCGTCTTTCAAGAACTATGCGATTGATTAAGAAACACTCAATCACAAATCATGGGTTTCACGGTTCTGCAAAACAAGTTTGGTTTCTACCTCCATGTGAGTCTTGTGCATAGTCACACTAGCTTCCCAAAATTTGGTTGACTACGTACTAGGATCGGTTCCCCATATATATGGTATCTAACTTATATGTGTTGCATGTCCATAGGATCGGTTCCCTTTTGCACAAAAGCGTGTTGTACATGTTCATAGGATCGGTTCCCCTTCTGCTATAAACCTTCTTTGCACCCATACAATGATTGATTCCCCTTTGTGATGTGTTGCACCTCTTTATAGGATCGGTTCCCCTTTACCCAGATTTGGTTCAACAAAACACAAACTCGATCCATACCATCTCGGTGATTACTTAAGATCGGTTTCACTAATAAAAGTCATACCAATACAAAAGTCAGGCCTTTATGAATAGTTTTACAAGAACACAAACAAGTCGTGATCGGTTATACTAAATCACACATATTGGATGTTCACAAGATATGCAATGAATAACAATCCCAATAACTCAGCGTTTCCTTTTGATTCATAAACAAGTTTTATGAACTTACTTCCTTAAAACACATGTAAAACATTGTTTCCTAGGATGAAATCCTCACCTCATACCCATACATAATCACAATAACATTAAAAGCGATTATGTCGATGTCTTATCTACAAAGTTTAATGGTTAAGCAATAAACTTCATATTGTATTCCTTAATACTATGTCTATCGAGAGTGTTCATGCTTCACGGTTTTGTTTTCAATATACGACTTGAAAGATACGTTAGAGATGAAAAACAGTTCAAGTCAAATATCACTAACCTCAAGTGGAAGGATGATGTTGTCGTTGTAGCTCTTACTTCTTCACTTCTTCAAGTCTTCGCAATACTTGTAATGTCTCATATCTAATACTTTCAAGCTAACCTATCACGAAGTTTAATCTAGTACATAATCAAGCGACTCTTAAAATGAGTTTTGATTCACTAAAATATGACAACCAAACTTGACATACCAACACTTGGTGGGTTCCAGCCCGAGTTATGCTCTAACATCAAGTTTGCAAGCGTGGCTATAAAGTTCATGAATCGATTAAGTGAATCAAATCGTTTTGTTTCAATTGTGTCTATTATAAAGATCTAAGTAATTGAACAACTCTCTAACTAGTTCATTTGAGTCATTTGAACTAGTTATGGTAAAGAAGAATATGGTTAATATGAAAGTGCTCATATGGCTAACCATTTGGTTAACTACTATTGAACCAACTAAATGTACATGTTTGAATGCGGTTACACAAACCTAAAGCGTGCATTTTATTGTGTGTAACAATCTAAGTTTCGATCTAGCAGTTTGAAAATATATTAGCTTGAATTAAATCGAGGTTTTCATCTAACGATGAATATTGAATGCTTTGTTACCAAGCTAACATTGATTGCAAACCACGATTTGAAAGACTATGTAAAGGAGAACTCTACAAGCATTTGGGAAACCAAATCCTCTGTATGATACTAGTTGTATAAGCTAGAAGTCGATTCTTCTTTAACCTTAGATTTCTAACGAGACCATTTGTAGTTTAACGACTTGAAGACTTCATTGGGATTGTGAATCAGGCCCGATACTACTTTCGTAGTTGTGTGATCTTTCTTCTTTGTTTCTATCTTACTAAGTACAATTGTAAAGATTGGCTTGAGATTGTTTCTCCGATAAGCAAGATATAAAAGTAATCACAAACATTTTCGTCTCATCGTTTGTGATTCCACAATATCTTCTTTCGCCGCGTCGATTAAGATTATTGTGAGGTGATTGATAATACTCTTTGTTCTTCGGGAATATAAGTCGGGTTATCAATTGGTTCATGTTCACCTTGATTTATCAAAACACGGAACAAAACTCGTAGGTATTTTTGTGGGAGGCAATTATCTATTACGAAGTAGACTTTTACTGTGTGATACAAATTTGTTTATTAAAGTCTTCGACTTTGGGTCGTAGCAACTCTTAGTTGTGGGTGAGATCGGTTAAAGGGAATCAAGTGCGTAGTAGGCTAGTGTATGTAGCGGCTAATGTGTGTGTTCAATTTGGACTAGGTCCAGGGTTTTTCTTCATTTGCGGTTTCCTCGTTAACAAAACTTACGGTGTGCATTATTTATTCTATTCCGCATTATATTTTGTTATATAATTGAAATATCACGGGTTGTGCGTTAGATCAATCAATTAGAATATCCAACCTTTGGTTGTTGATTTACATTGATTGACACTTGGAATATTGGTCTTTGGTACCATCAAAGTTATCTCTCTTGTATTTAATTAGACTCATGATTTCTATTTGCTTGGTAAAATTAAATCGAGAGATCGAATATCATAACTCTTTGATATACTATTAATAAGATTGAGTCTAGTTGATTCTCTTAAAAGTATATTGGAGTTAGTCCATACATATTGCTAAGCGAAATATTGGGTTTGGTTGTTGTACCCCCACTTTTTCAATTGGTATCAGGAAGCGGGCAAACACATTTTAAAGACCTTATAAGAGTCTGTGTTTGTAGCAATCTGACTCTATGGGACGAGGAATTCTATCTCCATAAATGTACCACCAGTCTTCGATGACTCAAACTACTTATGGTGGAAAATTGTTATGCGTGCTTTTCTTCAAGCTCATGATTTTTAAACATGGGTACGTGTTGTTAATGGCTATGATCCTCAGGTTAATACGAGAGCGATGTATCATCTTGAAGGATATAGGTAGATATAGTCGAGAAGAAATTCTTGTTGCAAAGCATAATTACGGCGGCTTAAATCTTTATCATACATGCCATTACCCCGAGATCTTGACATCATGTGACTATGTGCACTAAGTTTAAAGAAGCTTTGGGATATCTTAGAAAACCGTATTTGAAGGAAATGTGGGTGAGAAAAAGCTAGGCTTCAAAACCTAAATTACATTTGGGAAAACCTTCGTATAGCGAGATGAAGAAACATTTGATGAGTTTAATCACAAAGTGTACGAAATTTTTAATGCATCTTTTGAATTGGGTAAAACCATTCTGAAAAGGATATTGTAATGAAAATTCTCGGATCGTTGCCATCTAGATACGATTCTAGAAAGCGTTCCATCGTTGAAAGGAAATAATCTCCCATACGACGTCCAGGAAATACTCGGTTGGGAATCTAAAGATCTTTGGCCAAGTGAGCATACGTCCAAGTCTAGCAAGGATGTTGCTTTTCAGCGCTAAAAAAGAACACTAAATTACTTGATAAAAGTAAGAGTGTTTATATCTCGAAGATGATCGTTAAAGGGTGATTATCGGATGAAGATCTTGACAAATCCTCTCGTGATAACAAGATAGTTTAGGGATCTTATTTTGAAGAGAAGTAAACGGTTTTTCAGAGAGATAAATCAAGTCATCGGACAAACCTCATAATCGCGTTCCTCTTAAAAACGGGGATAATGAAATGATGACGAGGATATGCCCTCACGATGCTTTAAGTGTAAAGGTTTTGGTCATTTTGCAAATGAGTGTCAAATCGAAAAGAAATACCTTGGGAACAAAGGTCTAGGCTTGCAACTCTTGATGAAATGTCGACAACTGATTCTAATGAAGATGAAAAATCAAGTGTTGCACTTCTTTGTGAAAATATTGATTTTGATAATTGTAGCAATACATACATCAATCTTGATATTCTTTCGAGGAAGAAAATTCAACCATTCTTGAAGATAAAATTGACCTTTCTATTGGAAACTCTGGCGTATAATGTTTTGGGTTCTACTATGTGTCTAGCATCTTGCACATCTCGGATGCTGAATTATATCCAAGATTAGCGTGCTCATATTGTTCACTCAAGGGTCATGAACTATCAAAGAGTTACAATCCTGACACAAGTTGAGACATGTCAACAAACTTGACGAAGAGCAAATACGACTAGCAAACAAGCTTAAACTTGCTCAGGAAGATCGGCCGAGGTATGTTAGATTTTATCTTCGTCCAAAAAGTTAGTTTCAAGGATAAAACAAGACCATTAGATAAGAAAGTATGGTCCAATCATTTTGATAAACGAGAGGTTTGTGGATTCCCTCAAGAGGAACATGGTGGAAAAATTATTGTTTGTACTTGTACAACTGATTGTGTTGATTTGCGATCTTGTCTCATGTGCACGATCAAAGAGACAAGATTATGTACCTCTAGGGGCTTTGGGAAAAGTTTGTTTTCTTCTTTTCTTAGTTACATTGTTTTTGAATTCCATGTCTATCGATAAAGGAGGTTATTCTCGAGCAATTCTACTCTCTTTAGGGTTGAGAATTGTGCATGCACGAACTGTTAAAGGTTGTGTAACCCTACATTCCTTTTTCCTTCCCTGAAACCTCTTTATCTTAAGACTACTTGTTAAGATATTGTGATTTCCTCTCACAAGCCCATCGTTTATGGATACTCAAGCATCATGTCTTCGATGGAAAAGATGTTGATATGATTGTCAAGCCATCAATCATAAAAAAAAAAAAAATCTCCGTTGCCTCCAACTTTTGAAAAAAAAAAGAAGGAATACGAGGAATCCAGAGCCGTTCCTTCAAATTCTCGAAGTTTTACGATGTTCTTGAAGTGTTGAAGGAGATGAGAAAGGAGATTCGGCAAATAAAGGCTTTTGTGTTTAAGACTCTGTGAGATTGAAGGCCCCTGGTTGACATCGTTGTCCAAGGTTTATTGATATTAACTCATATCTTCATGAACCTTATGTCCCAATGATTGTTGACGACAAGGAGTTCGGGGACGATAAAGAATTATTCAAAGGTCTTAACATCTAGTAAATCTTCTTATGAGAATTTTATTCTTGTTTTGTTTAGAAGAATAACTAAAGTTTGGAATAACCATTATTGTGATTACATAGCTATGTCCAACGTTTTCATCTTCATGTTTTAGGATTTATTGTTTAAATTCTAAAAAATTGTTTGGAAGATGATTTTTGCAGGTATTAATCTTTATGGTTTTATATATTGAAATTTGTTATGGGATATGTGTGTTTTGCGTCAGTGAACTATGATTGTCCCATATCTTGTCAAAAGTTAAGTCTTTCGTATGTCAATATGCTTGTATTGATAAAAGAATGAATGAACTTTTGACATCACAAAAGTTTGAAGCCTATTATGTCTTTATGCTGGAAGATAGGATGAACTTTTGTTTACGAGGATTATGTCTATTGTATGTCATTGTGCAAATAGTGATGGAAAATAGAAGGAATACTTGTTTATTCTCGATATTGATCTTCCCTGATTCATATTTTATGTATATATTGTGAGGCTCAAGTAAGTTCTCTTATGTTAAGCATTTAGATTAAATTAATTATGGGTTTTCTTGTGGTTAATTTAGTTGAGTATTATTTGGATTCAAATTCATATTCGTATGCGATTTGTTATGTCCAAAGAAATCCTTCTTTTCTCGTGAAAGTAAGGTCGTTCTTGTCGTTCTTTCGGGAATGACATATTATGGGGGAGAGTTCTTAATTGAACTTGTGATTAATTGCCAAATCATTGTGGGAGTGAGGCTTGTGGGATATTATAGGAGTTATCTTGTATCTTAATAAACTCCTTGATGAAAGCATTTAGCTTCGGTTTATATGATTGCATCTAAAAAGTTGATATGTACTTGCTTTTGGTCATGAAATGTCTCTATGGAAATTTCATTAGGATCTCGTTTGACGTTGCCAATTTTATTGACAAAAGGGGGAGAATTAATGTGTAGTTCACACTACAAATGCATATGGTTTTCGGATCATTATGTAAAGGGGAGTGGTTTCCATGTGAGATGGAGTATTTACTAAGGGGAGTGATACATATCACCATAGTATTGTTTCGAAGTTGTGATACAATTGGACTTTGATGTTGTATAATAATACTATGATCTGTATAACAATGATTGAGAATTCTTGTTTTTTCATTGTAATAGCTACGGATTTTCAACAACGATGATTCAAAACATACAACCTTTAGGATCATTGGAGTACTTGGAAGTGACGAAGATTTGGAGTAATGATGAAGATTAGGCATGTGGAAGAGGAGCTACAAAAGTTTATTTATCTATTTTTGTATTCCATATGTATTGATATTTTTGTCACTAAAATTGACAAAGGGGGAGATTGTTAGAGCATTGCTCGGTCGAACTCGCATG
Source organism: Papaver armeniacum (assembly GCA_023531295.1). Lineage (NCBI taxonomy): Eukaryota > Viridiplantae > Streptophyta > Magnoliopsida > Ranunculales > Papaveraceae > Papaver > Papaver armeniacum. Next base: position 9,416 of record JAJJWW010012616.1, read on the forward strand.
CGTTGATATATCAAGCATGTTTGTCAATGTTAGTGATCAAAACTATAAGTCTTGATTTATATCTACTATTAGCTAAGTATTGGACTAGGATAGAAAGTGTAGTTCAGCTCAACACTCCATGGCAATCATCATACAAGACGAAGAACTACTCAAGGAACTAGTGGAACTTCATCGACCAAAAGGTATGTGGAGACTTGAACTTATCTATCACTCAAAAGTTTATCCACTTTATCTCTTATCTTGAGACAAAGTCGTTTTTCTATATAGACTATGATTATACACATTTGCTATTTCGAGCCGAGTTTATCTCGCTTTATCTATTTCTCGAAATATGTGTTGGTAAGCTTTTAAAAGCTTTAGCCAAGTTCATCTTTACTAGTGATTGAAAGTCATGTTATATTTCAATCACTTGAAAATGGCTTTGTGAAAAATGGTTTGTGAATAACAACTATATAACGTCCTCTAAGAATGTTTCAATGATTGAAATGAGAGTTTAGATTATATAACCATGGAAGGATATAAACATTGTGTGTTATCACATATGTGTGTAAGTCCTTATTCCTTGAACCAAAGTATGCATACTTTTTGCTCGGGAGGAAAACGGAACCAAGTCCAGGTGTACCAAGTCGCGTAGGAAGTTCTTGACCGAGAAAATCGGGTGGAGTTTGTGGGCGAAAACAAACTTATTTCGGGTACTTAAGTCCGCGTCTTGTCGGAAGTTCTTGACGAGAAAATCTGGTGGAGTTTGTAGGCTGAAAACAAACTTATTAGGGTACTTAAGTCCGCGTACCAAGTCCGCGTACTTAAGTTGGTTATTTTCACAAAAACGATTATTCGTGAACTTAAACTTATATAAACTAAGGAATGCAAGTTTGCAAACCGTGGCTATAAAGTTCATGAATCGATTTGAGTGAATCAAATCGTTTTGTTTCAATTGTGTCTATTATAAAGATCTAAGCAATTGAACAACTCTCTAACTAGTTCATTTGACTCATTTGAACTAATTATGGTAAAGAAAAATATGGTTGATATGAAAGTGCTCATATGGCTAACCATTTGGTTAACTCTTCATTGCTTGACTAAATGTACATGTTTGGGTACGGTTACACAAACCTAAAACGTGCATTTCATTTGTGTGTAACAAGCTAAGTTTCGATCTAACAGTTGAAAGATATTAGCTTGAATCTAATCAGGTTTGCATCTAACGGTGAATATTGAAAGCTTTGTTACCAAGCTAACATTGATTGCAAACCATGATTTGAAAGACTATATAAAAAGGGAGAACTCTAACTTAGCGGGAAAATTAATCCCCACACCTCATGTGTGATACTAGTTGTATAAGCTGAGTCGATTCTCCTTTAACCTTAGATTTCAAGAGACCCTGTGAGGTTAACGACTTGAAGACTTCATTGGGATTTTGAAGCTTGACCGATACTACTTTCGTAGTTATTGTGATCGATCTTGTTGTTTCTATCGTACAAAGTACAATCGTAAAGATTGGCTTGAGATTGATTTCTCCGATATGCAAGATATAAAAGTAATCACAAACATCTTTCATCTAAATCGTTTGTGATTCCACAATATCTTCTTTATGTGGCCGATTAAGATTATTGTGAGGTAATTGATAATACTAGGTTGTTCTTTGGAATATAAATGCGGGTTATCAATTGGTTCATTCACCTTGATTTATCAAAAAATGGAACAAAACTCATAGGTATTTAAATGAGACGAGGTTATCTATTACAGTAGACTTTTCTTTGATCGAGATTTGTTTATTAAAGTCTTGACTTTAGGTCTTAGCAACTCTTAGTTGTGGGTGAGATCAACTAAGGGAATCAAGTCGTAGTATCTGCTTTGGGATCAGAGGCGTAAGGAGAACAATTGTACCTTGGATCCATGAGATTGATTGGGGTTCAACTTCATCCGGTCGAGTTAGTTTGTACTAGGCTAGTGTTTATAAGCGGCTAATACGGTGTGTGTTCAATCTGGACTAGGTCCGAGGGGTTTTTTCTTCATTGCGGTTTCTCGTTAACAAAACTTAAGGTATGTGTTATTTCTTTTCGCATTATATTTTGTTATATAATTGAAATATCACGGAGTTGTGCGTTAAGATCAATCAATTAGAATATCCAACCTTTGGTTGTTGATTTACATTGATTGACACTTGGATATTGGTCTTTGGTACCATCCAAGTTATCTCTCTTGTATTTAATTAGACTCGTAGATTTCTATCTGGTTGAGTAAGAATTAAATCGAGAGATCGGGATATCATAACTCTTTGATATACTGTTAATAAGATTGAGTCTAGTTGATTCTCGTAAAAGTATATTGGAGTTAGTCCATACAGATTGCTAAGTGAAATATTGGGTGTGGTTGTTGTACCCCCACTTTTTCAATGTGCAATCAAAGTTCAACCACCGTTAGTCAATCAAATCAATCGAAAACAAAAGATAAAACATGCAATTATCTAGTTTCCCACCAACTGTACTAATAGAGCTTATCAATCCCAAATAAGAATTTAAACTGAGCGGATGTAAGAGATGTCGCCAAATTAGGTTACTCTCCTCTCCGAATAGGCGGCTTCACCAGTAACATCACAACTGAGATAGTTCTTGCTGTACGAAGGATTAGTTTGCTTGAAATGCAAACTTTCATATTTATAGACCAAGGAAGTTTGGACACCAAGGAATTTCCAAAACCGAAAGTATTCTTAAGATATGCAATATATTCCAAATTCGGTTTCCATAATTTCCTGGAAATGCTTTGTCCAAATAATGATCGAAAATCTCTTGGAAAATCTCCAACTAGTAAATGCACATTACTAATTTTTATTTTTCCTAAAATAAAATTAAAAACCTTAAATAAAAGATTCTCAATTTATTTTATCGTCCGGGATTTTCTTCCTTTAGCTATTAAGGAATAACTTTGAACAATTAAAGATTAGCGTTCTTTGCACATGTTCAAAGTATGTCGACATCCTTACTTTGTAAAGTCCTCTTTCATACTTACAACCTTGAAACCGATTTGCCACACCTCCAAAAAAGTTTAGAATTGGTTCATCTGACTTTCAAGAAGTATGTGATTGATCAGAACACTCAATCACAAATCATGGGTTTCAGCGAGTTCTACCAAAACAAGTTTCGGTTCTACCTCCATGTGAGTACTATGCATAGTCACACTAGCTTTCCAAAAATTCGGTTGACTGGGTACTAGGATCGGTTTCCCACATATATATGGTATCTAACTTGTACTTCTTGCACATGTCCATAGGATCGGTTCCCCTTTTCTAAACGTATTGCACATGTCCATAGGATCGGTTACCCTTCTGCTAAAAACTTGTTGCACCTCATACAAGGATCGATTCCCCTTTGTTATGTGTTGCACCTCAGGTGATTACTTAAGATCGGTTTCACTAATAAAAGTCATACCAATACAAAAGTCAGGCCTTTGTGAATAGTTTACCAAGAACATAAACAAGTCATGAGCGGTTACACTAATCATACATATTGGTTGTTCACAAGATATGCAATGAATAACAATACCAATAACGCCTGGCGATTTCCTTTTCGATTCACAAAAACAAGTTTATGAATTTACTTCCTTAAAAAAATGTAAACATTGTTTCCAAGGATGAAATTTTCACCTTATACCCATACATAATCACAATAGCATTCAAACGACTATGTCGATGACTTATCTACAAAGTTTAATGGTTAAGCAATAAACCTCGTATTGTATTCCTTAATACTATGTCTAACCGGAGTGTCATTCATGCTTGCATTTGTTTTCAAATGCACGGCTTGAAATGTACGTTAGGGGAATGAAACTTGATTCAAGTCAAATATCACTAACCTCAAGTGGAAGGATGATGTTGTCGTTGTAGCTCCTTACTTTTCACTTCTTCAAGTCTTCGCAATACTTGTAATGTCTCATATCCTATTACTTTCAAGCTAACCTATACGAAGTTGACTCTAGTACATAATCAAGCGACTCTTAAAATGATTTTGGCTCACTAAAATATGACAACCAAACTTGACATACCAACGCTTGGTGGGTTCAACCGAGCTATGCTCTAACAATTCTATATGCATGTGTAGATACACTTTACACTCTTATCACATGTACATAGTTTTCCAAGTGCTGAAATTATTCCTTTGAAAGCTAGATTGACAGATCCATTTTGTTGTGAGCTTAAGCGAAATGCGGTTGTTACACATCATAGAAGGTCGGCTCTCTTTTGACCCTAGAATTTTGTGGGCGTGTTCAAAGCAAACCCTCACGAGACTTCAACTCGTCCACTAGGGACACTTAGTGGTTTTAAAAGGATTATTGCATTCGTTAAATGCAATCAAGAGACCAGCTGACAGTGGTGTAGGTAGGATTTCTTAGTTTTTAGTTTACTCGAGGTCAAGCAAAATTCGGGTTTGGGGGTGTGATAATTGTCTAATAATGCATTTTTCTATATCATTTTACATGTGTTTATCACACCTCAAATGCATTAATATCCTAATGTTATGTTATGTTTTTTTTAATAGGAAAGAAGATACATTGCATTAAGAACATAAACTAAATTTTTACATAATAGGAGTATTTCATGAGATCTCCAAACTCGTGAGCGGAGACTCGATCCGCTGACCTCAAACTGGGCTAACCCCTGATGGTTCTAATGTTATGTCAAATTGTATATTTTTGCGACTCAAGACGGAAATAATTATATTTGTCTAAAATGCTTATAAGTGGTGTTTGTTTTGTATTTATAGGAAATTAAATAATGAAGAAGCGAGATACGGTTGACGGGACGGGAGATAATGTGGCTGCACTGGATCGAGAGAATTCAATTGCAAAGATATGGTGGCAGTCCATTAATCACCAGTATGATGCATAAAGAGTTGATACATCAAAGAAGGGATCTCAATTGGTTTTTTTGATGTTGTTGCGAACACAAAGGATACATGTGAGATTTTTGGTTCACGTGATATGAGGAGGAGTTAGGGCCAAAAGTCAGCAACCTAATTGGAAACCCATTCTTATCTTTCCATTCCCATTTATTATCTCTTCCACTTTCTCTCTCATTATATGTTGTCATTATCGGTCCTCCATCTCCATTTCTATTTCTCTCTCTCCCATACTCTTTGTACGACAACTATCTTTCCCTCACCACCTCAATTATCTCTCTAATGCCAATCACCCAATTTCATCAGTTTCACCTATCTATTCTTGCCGTAGTTGTTTGCATGAAATCGAAGAAATAGGTTGAAAGTCATTGGGGTAGGTATTGAGAACCTAAGGTCTGAAGTCTGAACAACTCTGGAACTCCCTCAACAGCAACATGGTTACATGATAATGAAGTAGTTGAATGCAATGGATCACAAATCGGTTGTTATGTACCATTTGGTGAGTGATTGACATCTCAATCCCTAAATTTCGGTGTATGTGTGTTGACAAATTGAACCCAATTTTGGGTGAAATTGATGTATAAATAGAGAGGGGATAGTAGAGAGAAACTCATGCCCGGAGTAGCCGGTGCACCAAGCTTTAGTTGTAATTTAGGTTTAATTTCAGTTTTCTCCATGTTTTAGTTTTCTAACTAGGGTTGAGATGAAACCCCTAAATAATCAGAATTGCTTGATTTGGTTCTACTTTTTCACCATGAATGTATATTGAGAAGCATGATTTAATCTCTGAATTCATAGAAAATTACTTTCACCTTGTATGTCATGCATCCATGGTAGTTTGAGCAATCCTTTGCTAGGTATTCAAGCTTTATGTAAACTGATTAGTTCAATTTGTGATTATCTATGCCTTAAACAGATAGATAGTGCTAGGGATTGACATATTTTGCTGAGGTTAAGTAATCCATTTGCGCAAGTGATTTATCACATCTTCAAGGTAGTTTGAGGCTAGAACCTCTATAGCTCTTTGATTGAAAAGGGAACTAGTATATCAAAATAGGGAATTCTAAGCATTTAGGCGGTGGATTCGACACCATAGTTATCTTTGTATTTGCTTTCAATCTTGTTTCTTTAGTATAACCATCAATCTCTAGTCGTATCGACAAACACCATCTCTAAATTTGTATTAGCAGAACCTTAGAAATTTAGTTTCACCAATCCGACTCCCCGTAGTATCAACCCGTATTTGGCATTGTCTGCGTTCTAGACGCGCGTGCGCTTGCGGTATTTTATAGTAGGTTTCTAACCCTACCAGTTATAGAAGAGATAAGTCAATCTGTAATTACAGTTGCATGGCCACTTAGGGAATCCAAGAGGTGTTGGGCTCTTAAAGTCATCTCTAGCACAAAATGTGTCTTTTGGGAAACTCCTCAAATCACTTAAAGCAAAGCATCAAGCCGAAATGGAAGAAGTTTCTAAAGGGTTTGATGGTATTGAGGGGGTGGTGCATATGAGTATTTCAGTTGTAGTTCGGGACGAGTTATGTCATTTTGAGGAGCAATGACATTGGAAGATAAAATACGAATTATTTAACGTATAATGTCCAAGACTAAGCTTCTTTTTGCATGCCTTAAGATTAACACGGTCTTGTTTCTTTTTCTTTGTGAGCTCTAACAGGTTGTTTGTGTTTGAGTGTTTCCAATAAAGTATTAATCATGTTATAAAAACCATTTGGTTCATTCCATTTGATCAAGGCATGATTAATAGAGGGCGAGTTTGAAGCCTTTTCCTAGTCCTCATCTTTCTTCTTGATAAGATTTTGGGGTATATATATAGGTTAAGGGGAGACATATCGGCAGAAGCAACAGGTGAATCCAAGAATATCATAAGTCGGATGGATTGAGCAGTATCTGTCAAAAGCGTATTCTAAAATCTTAAATTTAGAAACTCATCTTAGTTTCTCGTTATTAAGCATCTTCTTCAATCATCTCGCTTCAATTTATTTATATTATTCTATAAAAAATGTGTCTAATACGTATAAAGGAGTAAAAATAATGAATGAACAAAAATGACCAAGAATATATAATAAATGAAAGAATAGCTTGTCTAAGCGACGAAAATATCTTATTCAACTGAATCTAGCTCAATTAAAAAATTAAAATATATCGGTACATATGCTTAAAAATATGATTAACGGTTAAAATTCAATAGTCACTAATCAATGCGAGGGATTGAGTTATTGAGAAATACCTTATACCTTGAAAACCCTTAACGAGCGCTAAAAAGTATTAAATAGATACCATATAATTTTGTATATAAAAATCTAAATACTAGAATATAAATGGTATGGGGTGGGGACCTTCACACCCCCAGCAACTGCTTTCGGGTATTACCCATCATCGTTTGTGAGGGTAAAACCTTACCAAAATGGGGGAGGGGTGCATGGGGATAGGTTCGGATGAAGCAAATGACTATCTTTAGAAAAGTACAATAAACATTACGAATAGTGATGAGAATTCTTGTTTTAGACAAACTAAAATACATAAGACGTATTAAATGCATGTAACTCCCGGGAGGAAATTGATGTTTTTCAATTGATATTTTATGAATTCATGTCTAGCCATTTTGATTTTTGAGCCTTCAAACCCCGACTCTTCATTAAAAGAGTAATTAGCCCATAAAATTTAGCCACATTCATAATCGACAACCGTTTATCTTGTATGTATGGATTGAATTCATATGGATATGAAGTATCATCAACGATATGCCTACATACATGATCACATGTGAACAAATTGGTGTATAATATGTCAAAAGTCACTTTATGTACATGCAGTATAACAACTAAATGGCAGATATAAGCCATTAACGATAAGAAAAAACATATAAATAGTAATAACATGCTATTAATTATTGAGGATTATCAACAAAAAAGAGTGTCACTCTAATAATCACTAATTCACAAAAACGTCACACTTCTTTTTTACCTTTACAAATTGTAATACCCTGCTATTCGACAATGGTTGGCCGAATGGAATATAAGTAATGGTTTGTCCTTTCCTAACACCAAGACCTTTTCAAAGCATGATTGGCTCTAGAGTTGGCGGGGAAACTCGCAACTAAGCGTGCTCGAAGGTGGAAGTAACCCGAGGGATGGATGACCTCACGGGAAGTTGTTCTTTGGATAACTTGACGATTCCCACGGAAAAACCCCACAATGTCGGATAACCGCAATGGTTAAGTGGGAACGATATCGTAGTGGAGGGTTGGATCATTACAAATGGTATCGGGCCGATGATGGGTCACCTACCGAGGTAAGAGAGTATGTTGGAGGGGTTGTGCCGTAAACCGGGTCTCATGAGGGGTAGGGAACGTCGAAAATATGGGTTGCTTGGATATATTCCGGAGTCGAGGACAACTCCAATTTAAGGTGGTGGTATTGTAATACCCCAATATTCGACAGTGGTTGGCCGAATAAAATATAAGTAATGGTTTGTCCTTTCATAACACCGAGGCCTTTTCAGCACGATTAGCTCCAGAGTTGGAAAAAAACTATGCGGTTAAGCATGCTCGGGGTGGGGGTGGGAGGGGGTGGAGTAATCCGGGGATGGGTGACCTCCCGAAAGTTTGTTGGACTACGCGGTGATTCCGTTAAAACCCCGCTCTGCTTGGGATAACCGCAACGGTGGCTATGTGGGGACAGTATTGGTGGAGGGTCGAGTCATTACACCAATCTATTATTTTTTATTAAATCAAAATCGACTATTTTTCACTAAATCAGAGTTACTGATTAGATGGTTCACATATCACGATTACTTTTACACGAAAATTACATGCTTGTTCCTAAACCCTTAATTACATTCCAAAATTATTCCTAACCCCGCTTATGTATCGCTCCCCAATTGTCCCATAGCATCCGGTCTAATGATTCTCTTCTTCCCAAATGAGTTCATTATATCTAGATCTAGGGATACATAGGTACCACATAAGCAAGGTGGGTGATGGCGACTACTTGAGTTATAAATATGAAGGGTACTTTGGTGAAAATTAAGGATGAGGTGGCACCATTTTTTAAATCGAATAAGACAAGATGGGAATATTGCATATTTGTTAACTATTGTAACAATGCGACTTTTTTTCCAATATCGAATTTAATAGTATGACCTTCTTGTAAAAGGGTGTAATTACTTATAAAATGAAAAAATAACATAAAATTTAAAATCACTTAAAAAAGCGATGTATTTTCATTTATATCATAGATAAGAATACCTAGTCTGCCAAACAAATTAAGATCAAACTTGGAGAAAAATGGGGAAGAAAAATAAGATTTATTAGGAAGTTACATAGAAAAAAGAGAAAAGCGGTATATTCAGCCCTATCCTTGCTTGTGTTATCTTTTTCAACTTAAATTTCAGGCGAGGTGACTTAATTAGCACATGGTCAATTATCGAAGTGCAATACATACTATTTTGAATGAATGTACGGTGCCCGTTATAAAGTGATCTTGAGCGTTATAAAGTAAGACAAAATCAACTTCGAAGATAAACCCGCATATTTGCACATCAATGAATGATTAACTCTGTGATATCTTTGCATCCCATGTAAGGAGAGAAAAGCTCTACTATCAAGGAGGTGATTCTCCCATTTATGGATGGACTAAACTATATTTGGACGGTCGCTCCTTGGCAGTTTAGGAGTTTCTGGTATAGGGTGGTGGTTATAGGTAAAAATTGTTTGGTCGGGTGGTATTCTGTGACGTTCTTGCACATTACCAGTTTGGGGGTATTGCATTCAGAATGCGGATATTGCAATATCCACATCCAAATGCGAATATACTATTACATAATTCGATCAAAAACCCAAATTGGTGTCATTCTTTTCACCATAATTTTGTATATGAATTTTTTATCTGAATATCAGACAATATATTCAATCTGAATCTATAAAAAAATGATAAATTGTTTGTACATTCAAAATAATAATCTATAATATGAAGGACAATGGTGTTGTCTGGTTTAACCAAATTTTTGGTCTTGAACTCACACTAAAATGACCATTGTATTTCGGTTAAATTTTCTTTATACGAAAATGTTATTCGAAAATTTGAACGAAACAACTTCACATTTGTTTGGAGCTTTTAATCATGATTTAAAATCATATAATAAAAATATATTAGGATAATGATATTATTAAATGGATTTTTTTTTTGTAGATACCCCAAAAATGGAAATGAAATGTATATAATTCCGAATACATATAGTTGGATGTAAATTTGTTCATATCCGAATTTATTTATGTTTAGTTACATTTTCGGTTAAAAAAATATAGATATGTGAATCGATTTATATTTTTGTATGTGAATTCATATGGATTTAGGAGTTTTATAGCATCCACTAATGCCCTTAATTGTTTCAATTATGGCTCAGTATTGGGGTGATATTTACTCTTTGCATTCTAGCTCATGAAAAAAAAAGGTAATTAAGAAACTTAGTTTGAATGCGAATCTCTTATTCTTATTCTGGCTATTTCAAATGTAAAACTGGGGTGGTTACTGAAAGACTCGTTTCCAATCACAAAGAGAAATTTTTGGCATAAAATTCCCAATCGGCATAATGCAGAATTATGGTAATAATAATACTAAAAATAACATTGGATTAATTGCCTTTTCCTTCTCAGGATGCTGTATTAGAGAAATAGGTTATCCTGACCGAACCAGAGAAGGTGTTGAGCTATCCTTGATGTGGAAAAAGGAACTCCAGAGAATTAATGTGAAGTTGAAGCTGAATATATGCATGTCTTGAAAGCTCTTTTGTTCAAGGTTCCTTAAGTATCATTCAAAGACACAAAAACATTGTGGCGATTAGTTGTAGCTTTAATGTGTGATAGCTATATTAGTAAAAAGGTCTTTATTGGTCAAGTTCAAACTTGAGTCTTTACTTAATAAAACAAAGGAATGAAAATGCTGCAAATACCACTGTTTCAGATGATGCCTACATATTTATTAGGCCCTCGGGTAAGAACTTCGACACTAACAAAGAACCACATAAACCCCTTCTCTCTCTCCCTACCCGTCTCAATTAGTGAAAGAAACCCCAAACCTAGTTGTTTAAGCTCTTCTGCTCATATTTGCTCATTCTAAAAGTAGAATATGAGAATACCATATCATTTACAACCTCTCATCTTTTTTCTTTTTTTTCAGTAATCGATTTAATTAGGTTTACTTAACTCAAGCTTTTCCCATTTTGATTTTGTTTTTCAACACTTATTTGTGATCTTTTTGCTTGAGATCTTTAACTTTTGATGTGCTCTCGATACTTGCAAGAGATTTGTTGACTAAGGTAACGTTTCTAACTTTAGATTGGGAATTTATTCAGGTTTATGTTCAAGTTCTTGTTGATTTTTTCGATCCAAAAAAATAGGTTTCTATTCGTCAATAAGATTGAGACCACCTTCAATCAAGTTTTAGGAAACAACGGTATCAAAGACTCTTTTAACGGCTTCATCAACAAAAATAACAAAATACCCCAAGTCCGCATTTCCAATCCATACTCTATCGAAAAAGATCGCTTAAGACACGAGACACCATCATCTACTATGAAATCAAAGACATCCACGTTAACAAGTTATTGAAGACTCGGGTCTTTATGAAGACCCATAAACAATTTAGGTTATTCATGGTACCTATGTTACTACTACTTGAGAAAATCATTGAAAATGGTTAAATCGATGGATCCTTTTATGGTATGTTTGTTTCACTATAATTTTGAAAAAACCATTGAGAAATGGTTGGATTTTTTGATCCAAATAGATTTATTATGTGTTTTGGGTGAGTACTTACTTTTTTGATCCAAGCTAGACCACTTGAACTCGCGCGCCTTGTTACTTTGGAATCGGTTTGGAATGGTGAGTTTTTTTCTTCATATTATGTCTTGTAATTATTATGCTAAGTTATTTGAATGTCCTTGTTGTGTGTTTTAAATCAATATGACTATTTGTAAATTCTCGAGTCAACCCTATAATTTATCCCGATTTCGCATAGAAGAATTATGATCAATATCTATGAAGACTTGACTCTTTTCAAAAATAAATAAAATGCACGAACTTTTTAGATCGCAATATGGTTCCTCCTTATTACTTTTTTCTATTAAAAAGAAGAAAAAAAATTCTCCCTTAGTCCATCTATGATAACTTATTGAATCTTTTAGCATACATCTCAAATGGTTGTTTCAAGAACAAGACAAACAAGACCAAAAACTCTCTCTCTCTCCCATTAGATAAGAGAAACTCCCACAAGCCATATAGCGTCGCTGCTCAATCTTCTCCCATGAGAGCATATCGAGCGAGACTCTCTAAATATTCTCCCCTCTTACCTCTATCGATTTGTTGCTAAAATAAGTTTCTTTATTTAGTTTCAATAAGATCCATTTCTAGATCCACGAAGTCTGTTTTTTTCTAGTAAGGGTTTGAATATTTTTTTTAGTTTCAACCGATTCTTTACTTGAGTTCATTCATTATTATTATTCTTTTCTTTTTCTTTTTGATGTTTCTCTCTGATTTAGTGTGCGTTTTGAAACATGGAGATGTAATCAAGAGTTGGATTTCGACTCTTTAAAATTAATACTTCATTCTTCAGTGGTAACATCACCAACACCAGCTACAAAATCAAGATCTCCGGAAACAATTAAAATCCCAATGAAATCTGTCACTTATTGTGACAAGGATTATCTCTCTGAAAGTGACAAAGATCAGCTTAAATGCACACAAACAAATGGTTTCGAGATCATATTGTTTTGTTGATTATCTTCTGTCCTTGATTGTGAGTTACCATCTTGATCTTGATTCTATGCACCCACTTGTTCTTGAATTTTCAGTTCATGGCTTGTCAACCAAATCAAAAGTGTCATTCTCATTCAAAGAGCCCACCTCTTAGAGTGTGCGTGCACATACGCGTCTTGGCGAAATCGGTTGAAGTCCGGGTACAATAGTATGCGTACCAGTACGCGTACTGGATTCAACTGAAACTTAGAAGTGTACGACTGTATGTGTACCCATTTGCATACTGGCGAACACAGTCCAAGTCCGGCTACGGAGGTGATTTTATCTATTGATCGTCTCATGCATGAATGCATGATCCGAGGTGGAGAATTGTTGGTAGGATGGTCAAGGATAGATTAGGAAAATCTATTGGTTTAGGAAACCAATTACTAGTGTCCTAAGTATAGCAACTTAAGAGGTTTGTCTCTTAGAGTTAAGTTAGGAAACCCTATACTTGTAAGCAACATACACCAAGACACCAATAGCAACAACTGACACTAAGATTTCAACAACAACAACAACCACAAAAGACTCCGATATAGATGCAGATTCAGACCGATTCATTCCTTTTCACACCGATTCCAGCAGATCCAACAAACCCATGTTACTTTGGATTAGTTAAATTAGTTAGTTATTTTGGATTAAAAACCCTGAGAAATGGTTGGATCATACGATGATCCCTAGACTTCCACGATTTGTAGCTCTATGTAGTTGGTTTTTATTTCAGACAAAACAAGTAAGGCCATTTGACCTGTTTCTTTCACTTGCTATAAGATCCCTGGAATGGTAGAACTGGTAGTAAAGGATTCTTATAATCAGTATTTATCGAGCAACTTTTATGATAATGTTGGTATCTTGATGATTGATGTTTTGTTAACTAATATGAATGACTGAATGACTCTTGTAATCAGTAATGATTCCAATCTTGAATCGGTTTGTTTAATCAATATACAAGGCTTGCCTCTTTTATGAAAAAAAAGTTTCAAGGAAAGCATTGCTCACCGCAACTCCATCTCAACAAAAAAGGGTGCCTAATTTAATGGCACATTATAGAGTAACATGTAAAGTTGTTTGTTTCTAAGGTTTGTATTCTTTGTATTGAAACTGCTCGTGTTGTTCGATTTAAAGTTATGGTTACAGTTTGAACATTCATTGACATTGATTTTTGGATGATTTTTGTCTGAAATCTTACTGTTTAGACTTTAGACAACTCCTCCTTACCCATATTCATTTTCAGACACCCGGCGGAAAATCTGGAATGTGTTCTGACGTTATTGTTTGATTGTTAGTCGAACTAGTTTGGTCGAACTCAATGATTTAAGTTCCTCCTCTCAGTGAAACTGTTTACCCGTACGTTTATCTCTTTAGCTACATCAAAAAGAAAGACATGACCAATGCTTTCATTACTTTCTACGACGCATAAATGAAAAAATATTTGTATTTCCATAAAGAAGTCATCACACACACATATATGCCCAATACTTGAAATAAAATACGCAGTAGTCTCACATAAGTTGGACATGATGATTTGGTCATCATATATATCAAGCAAACCAATCACCAAAGTTAGCTAGCTAGGCATCACATTCACATATGCTTAACAATTATACCAAACTATGGCATGTATAACTTGTTCCCGCATTTGCACCTCCAAGCTTCCGGATAATACTCTGTTGTAACTGGTGTTCCAGGAGGAACCGGAACGTGAACCGGCTTACACGGCCTACACTTGCCACATTTTGATGCACAACGAGGAGGCGACGAACCTGGTAAACTCATCATAAACGCCTTCTTACTTCTGACCCTACTACCACCATCTCTTAACCTTTTCCTCGCCAATGAAGTAATCAACAAACTTCTTCTGATCACGATGGATTTAGTTGCAATTATCATCTCATCATCATTTTCCTCTTCAAATTTCTCTTCATCATCATCATTAATCATGAGAATCTGACCCTCATCATCAACACCATCATCACCAAGTTGTTGCTGTTGAGAAAACGTACATTCAGCTTTTGATCAGCATATATCACTATCTTTATTGCACGTGCACAAAATTATACTGATGTGATGCCAAAACTTTTGGATGTAATAATAATTTTTATAAAGAATCTAAAAGTTCTAATCACAAGGGGTCATTGCCTTAAATTTAGTGGTGAAATAAACAAAATAAGAGACTAAACATGGGCCAAAAAGCATATCTTGGAAAATACGACTAGCCAGCAGCTGAGACATGAACATCGCAGAAGAGTGTCACGAGATATCGCCAAAGCAGCTACAGGAATTTGGTTTATGGAGACAATACAAGTATGGGTCCGACTGATGTGCTGTGAGAAAACAAGAAACTATTACTAAGCGGGCACATGGTTACTGATCCCTGACCTGAGCTTTTCAAGGATATCAAAGAAATGAAAACAGAGACGAGTTCCACGGGTTTCTCATTAGTTTATTTGCTTAGCTCCGGGGAGCTGAGTTAAATATCTTTTGATGTTATTTGGCGAAATGATTCAATGTTTTTGTCAGTTGCAACGACATTATCTTTGGTAAAGAGACATCTTAGTGGTGCACGATCCTGTATGAATGTGCTTGCTGGTTTCGCAGTGTCCCTATTATGGACCTGACCTTCCCTAACCGAATAGCCGTGGGATCATGCTAAAATCAGTGATATTCCTGTGAATTTAATGGCTACAAACTCGTGGTACGTTTTGATTTTAGTACTGAACAATTCTGCCTAAAACACAACATATGCTCTTACCAGAGGAGACACTGTCTATACTACACTAAAGTACTACGCCTGCATTTTCTGGGTCAAACCCGTGAATTTCTTCTTCTTTCCTATTCTATGTGATTCCTTCAATGGATCAGAAAATAAGCGACAGTGGCTCATTATAGCATGGATCACTTGTTTTCACTAAGCTTTCAAAGAAATTAATGGAGAAAAAAAAAAAAAAGAAAGACAGAGAGAATTAATTTTCCAAATAGAACTTACCTGATTAAAATGATAACAGTCTGATTTTGTTTCAGCCGAGATTGTTACACCTGTAAAAGAGATTAATTGCAGAGTCATAATTTGCTTGATGAAAATCAATGTACAAGACATTGTAGTAGCAAAATTTGGATGGAATTTGATGTGGGTTTGTTGAGATTAATGAGTAAATTAGACTGAAACAAGAAATGGAAATATGAGATGATGCTAATTATACATTTTCTTACCAAGAGGTGCAGTTTTGGTGTTGATAGTGCTGAACAGAGCATAGAGAGAAATGATTGAGGCAGAGAAGAAAAAGAAGAAGAAGAGAACTTTCCTGTGATTGCTTATCTCCCAATCCATTGATTGTATATATGAAGTACTTAAAACCTTTGAATTCAAATTTGGACTTGGGTTTCTCTTTGTTTTATACAACTCTAAGGCTAACTTGTATGAATCTGCAATTACCAAGCAACAGAAGAAGAACAAACTGGTTGGATTGAGGGAACCTTAGATCTTAGCAACTTGAAACATATAAAGCTGACAGATTCTACAGAAGAATTTAATAAGTAATCCGCTCTCTCACACTTTCAGGAGAGTTGGAACTATAAAAACCTCACTTCTTGTGGAAATGTTTTTTATTAAGCTGCAAAATTCTAGCAATGTGTGTTTATGACCAATGTACCCCTTGTAATTTCTAAAAATCAAATCAACATCAAAATTGGGAAGTAATTCCTTGAATCACTTTTTACTAGTTATAGGATTTTTTTGCTTGTGAGTTGTGACAAGTGAGTGAGTAGTCAGGGCAGTTATATTCAGTTGATAACTTGATATCAAGGAAAAGAACAGAGTGGGAAGAGAATGAGACCTATCAAATTGCCATTAGAGAACCCAAAATCACTTTTGATTTGAGAGTAGAGTGTCAATTATTTGGCACCATTTTTGTGTAACACGCATGGAGTCTATGTGTGTGGAACGAATATGGCTAGAATTTTCGTTCTATCTATCAATGTTCTTTGCTTCTTTCGTACAACTTCAAAGCTAAAGTAATCCCTGTTGGATATCACTATTTTGGTGCAATTAATTTGGTTTTAGTGATTCGTATGAAGTATTTTGCCAAACTATCAATTCATCTTATATAAAAAAAATACCTCTACTTAATTCATTATTTTTTTATTATATTTTTCTTGGATATTTAATCTAAACACTAACCTAAACCAATGAACAAGGTTATTTGGATTAAAAATTCTTGTTGAACCGTCGAATTAGACTACAAAAAAACCGCATACTCACAGTTGTACAAAAAAATGGGACCCCTTGTTTTCCTTAAGTGGTGGGACTCACCCCTCATGTATTTATACGGTTTTTATATGGTTTACTTTGACGGTCTGTGTAGAACTATTGTATTTGGATATGTCCTCTTGTTTTCAGGGAGCAAAACCTAAAACTAACTCGAGGTACACTGTGTCTTATTAATTACCACCATCTGGTCTTTGTCCGTATATTATTGTTGTCACAAGCATCTTTTAGTTCGTGAGGATATATGGCTAATTCACTGGAGCGGGAGCCCTATTGCACCCTGATCTTTGGACCCAAAACCGGAAAATGCGAGATTTTATGCGTAAAAGCCTGCATCCCAAATAAAGACTAAAGAGTACACATTAGTTATCACTTGCTAGTTTCCTCATGTAATTTGGCATTCCATGAAAGCCTATTCCCTGTGGAGATCGCGTTTTTTTTTTTTTTTTTTTTGATAAGTTGGACTGGAAAACAAAACTAAGCAACAATGCTAGTAATAAGTCTTGGTGTAGTAATACCCATTATATCAAAATTAAAGAAAGTAGATAGAAAATCTGGCAAAGTGCCAGTGCAAATGCCTCCATGCTCCCTAGAAGCTCCACCTTTAGCCAATTTTTCAGCAACGTTACTGGCTTCTCTATATCTTTGACTGATCTTTACTCGGTTGAAACAACATCTGATTTCAGAAATTTCTTTGACAAGCCCAACGGTATCCCAGTGAGGTAGGACTTCTCCATTGCATAATTGAACAACATAGCTAGAATCACTTTCCGCTTTCAAATAATGTATGTCCAAGTCCACAACCAAACACAAACCATCTTTGGTTGCCCAGACCTCGGCCACATTATTGTTGTTCTTAAAAATGTGCTTCCCATAACAAGCAATAAAGGCTCAGGACTCATCTCTAATGATTAGTCAATTCTGCAAAACCATCACCATTAGAAGAACCATCGGTATTTAGTTTGAAATAACCACTTCTCGGGGTCCAGCAAGCAATAAAGATCTCCTCTTTCGTGTGTTTTCCATGGTCCAGTTTTGTTAACACGATTATACTCCTTTGTCATTCTCAAGGCCTTGGCCAACACCCATAGAGCATTAAACTTCTTGTTCTCGAAAATGAACTTATTCATGTTTATATTCCCATAGGAATAAAAGGACATAGATCCTTCCATTTTAAGCCACCAACAGACACATCATACAAACATAAATTCTTGAGAAAATTCGAGGATCATGAATCTAGGTCAACCTGCATAGCGGTCCAATCACCTAGTTTCCTCCAAATATGACTAGCAACAGAGAAACCAAAGAGCAAATACAAACAAGTTCAATATAAATATTACATAGAAGACAACCATGATGATTTGTAATTCCTTTCCCATCTGAGATTCATTAACATGCGATTTGTTATCACATAATAATTGAAGAAAAAAACTTATATTTTAAAGGGAAAATTCAATTTCCAAAGAAATATCCAATCCTTATCATGATTTTTGTTGCCATGTTTAACAATACGCAAATATTTGTAAGCTCCACTCACAGTAACATTGCCATAGTTACTTGCGGACCATATAGGTCACGTCAATCAAGTCTGTAAGACTTGGAAACATGGATGAACTTAATAGAATCGGTTATATCGGGGCTAACACAGCTTCCTATCTTGCCGGAATCCCAATCTTTAGAGACATGATCAATGAAAGAACTCATTGTTTCATAAGGCAAGATGGAAGTATCAAAGTTAGACATAGAAGCGACATAAGAGCTGCCTAACCACTTATTTATCCAAAAATCAACCATTGTCCCATCTCGTATCTTCTATATAAGGCTATCCTTAATTAATAACATTTCTACCCTCACTATGCTTCTCAAATTTCTAGAAGACCTATTTTAATTTATAGCACTCTAAAAATATGATCACTATAATACTTAGCCTTGAGCAATTTAATCACAATACTATCTGGTCTAAAAAGATCTTCCAAGCCATTTTTGCAAGTAATGACATATTACTAAGTTCTAAGTTTCTAAAATTCACTCCTCCTAGTTCTTTAGTTATACGGACAATGTTTCATTTCACATTATGCATATTTCTCCAATCCTTATCACCTCCCCAAAAGAAATTTCTTATGAATTTATCCAGCTTGTTCGAAAGAGTTTTTAGTAGCTTGACAATAAACATGATACGAGAAGAAATAGGATCAATACAAGCACTTAACAAGGTACATATACCGGCTAAGTTGATTCCTATATTTTCATCCTTGCATTCTATTGCTCATTTTTCAACAATGTCAACAAAAGTTTTGTCGCTAATTCTTCCCCATTGTAAAGGGATACTTAAGTACTTACCAGGCATAGCGTCAACTTGAACCTGGAGGGCATTGGCGATACCTCTAGTAAAACTCCTGCCAAGATTGGCAGAAGCAAGGAGAGTGGACTTGTTGACATTGATTCTTTGATTTGTCCCAGAGCAAAACTTGTCCAACAAAGATTTGAGATTAAGAGCATTTTTGTAGTTGGCCTTCAAGAAAATGATACTATCACCGGCAAACAAAGAGTGAGTAATCATTGGAGCTCCTCTAGCTATTGAAAATCCAGATAGGGATATATCTTTAATGCCAACATTGATTAGTCTGGTTAAAGTCTCAAGACAAAGGATAAATAAGAAAGGGGATAAGGGATCCCCTTGCCTAATACCATTAGAAGGTCCAAAACTAACACTATGAGACCCATTAATTTATAAGCACTTGAAAAGAAACAGTAAAAATATACTTCATAATCCAGCCAATAAAATTATGATCAAACTCATTGCAAATTAAAATATTTTTGATAAAATCACATTTAATCATATCATAGGCTTTGTCAAATTCCAGTTTTAAGGTCATCCAACCTTTCTCACCTTTCTTATCCTTAAAAGAATGGATTATCTCATTGCAAATGATAGCAGAATAAAAAAGAGACCCACCAGGAATGAAAGCATGTTTATTTTGAGACACAATCTTACAAATCAAAGGCCTAAATAATATTCATACTAAAATTACACAAACTAATAGGTCTGTACTCTTTAATACAGTTATGATTACTCACCTTAGGTATAAGAGCAATGAAGGTCATATTAAGTCTAGCATCAAGATTACCATAGGCAAAAAAATTCTTAACCATAGCAATGACGCTAGACCCAACATATTTTCAATACTTTGTATAAAAAATACTTTGTAGTCCATCTAGACTCGTGGATTTAAGAGATCCCATTTGACGAATATCCAGCTGAATCTCATCAACACCAACATCTCTACTAAGCTGAGCATTATTATCAGAAGTGATACATGGAGTAAACATAGAGCTAATTTCACTATCAAGAGCATCAAAACGAGAAGAATTAAAAAGATCAGAAAAATGATTCACAATACGAGATTCGATATGTTTAGCAGAATTAATCCATTCACCTCTCTCATCTATTAATATAACAATAGAGTTTCTTTTCCTTCTGACCATTGTTGAAGTGTGGAAAAACCTATAGGTCACCTTCTTTAAGACAAGAGATCCTAGATTTTTGTTCCAATAAGTCTCTTCAAGTTTTAGAAGTCTAAGATACTCAATCGAAAGTTTGTCATATTACTCTAGCATCATCGAAGGCCAATTATCAAACTCATTTTGAGCAATCCTAAGATTCTCATGAGCATCATCAATCTGCCTAAAAAGGTTACCAAAAACATGTTTATTCCACTTCTTAGATTCGACTTTGAACTCTAGAAACATTGTCTAGAAAATGATTACTAACAGAGCTAGTAATATTTTGACACCATGTTTTTTCAATGATAGTCTCATATCTAGGATCTTCTGTCCAAATGGCTTCAAATCTAAAAGGTCTAGGATTAGAGGAAGCAACTACATTTAGAGTTGAAAGGGACCGGATTCTGCTCTGCAACTCGGCGACGGAATCGGTGACGAAATTGGAAATTTTTTTTTTTCAATTCTTGGAATTCTGAGCAACTACATCATTTATTCAGGTGATTTCTACAAATAATATCAATGATTGGTGATATTTTCTATTACAATCTTGGTTTAATACTTCTCTTATTTCGTTTATTCTAATTGATTTCTAAATCGATGCAATCTGAATCGAAAATGGATAATAATAGTTTTAGTTTCTTTTCTTCTGGATCTAATGAGAAAAGAGTTGAAAATGTAATTCCTCTGTAATTCCATCGTTATATATTTACGATGAAGATATTGATGAAGGTCTTGAGGAATGGAAATTTAGTTTAATTGGAAGATTGGATCTGGTTAAGATGAAATTTGCTTATCTTTGTTGAATCTTTGAAGAAAGCGAGTGGAAAACTTGATTGTTATCAAATGATTCCTCTGGGTAAAGGTTATTTCATTATTAAGTTGACAAATGAATCGATATGAAGTATATTTGGAATGGTTTTACGGCAAGTGGATTCTGATTCTTAAATTGAGATTTTGGGAGCATAATTTCAATCATTTGCTCAAAAATCAACTCATACTTTTGTGTGGGTAAATTTTCGGGATTAGGAATTGAGTCTTGGAAAGAAAAAATTCTTATGTCCTTTGGGTGATGCTATTGGAAGAGCTATAAAAGTGGATGAGGTAACTCTTAAAAGGGAAGTTGGATATTATGCTAGTGTTCTGGTTGAAGTGGATTTAGCAAATTCAATTCCTCATCATGTTTTGGTGAAGTCCAAGTATGGTAATTTTGAACAAGAAGTTCAAATTCCTAAAGCTGCCTAGTTTACGTAGTCATTGTAAGGTGATGGGGCATTTGGTTCTTGAATGTAGGATTATGAGAAAGAGTCGGTACAAAGTGAAGGTGATCTTGTAGATCAATATGAAGTGCCAAAGAAGGTGTGGAGACAAAAAACAAAAAAGAATCAACAACAAGTTGGTTTTGATATCTGTCCACCTTTAAGTACTCCTTCAAATACAAAAATTGGAAACCCTGCTACTAAAGAAAAGGAGCTATCTATCCATGAGGAATTGTTAAGTGATAATGAGACAGTAGATGCGGTTATATCTCCTATAACTTTTGGTGATATTAATTCCCGAGTGATTTTCTGCATTATCGGTGGAGAGATTAATACATATAGCTAACGGCATTCCGGCTAATTTGGAGAGTACCGGTGGTGGAAGGGAGGAAGAAAATTTAGTGACAAACATTTGTAATGAGGCTACGAGTACAACAATTCTCTGCAATTGGGTCACCAAGCAAATTTCATGTGTTGATTGATGTGGTTGAAGAACAAATAAGTGTGAACAAAGAAAAAGGTGAGGAAAGTATAAGCAAAGTAAGTAAAGGTAAACATTACATGTTATTCCTCCTATTGTTCCAACTAGAAAACAACCTATCGAGAAATTTAGCTAAACAAAATAAGGGTGTGAGGAGCCCTGGATCTTCTCAAACCTCTTTACATAAATGAGAGTTATGTTACGGAATATCGGAGGCTTGAAGAGAATACAAGCCAAAGATAAACTCGAGAAATTTAGTGAAACAATTTAATCCTTCATTACTTTGGATATTTGAGCCTAAAATTAAGTGTTTCGGAAAGTATGTAAAAAATTTGAGGTTGCCTGGTATGAATCAAGTGTTAATTCATAATGCTAGTGATGGTGGTAAAGCTAATTTATGGTTATTACGGCATTCTTCTATTTCAACACCTAAGATTATATCAACAACAACTCAAGCCATAACAGTTCAAGTTGGAGAAGTTTTTGTAGCTGGAATTCATGCAAAATGTTTAAGCTGTTGAGAGAAGAAGTTTATGGGAAGATTTAGCACAAATACATAAAATGGATTGTCCATGGCTAGTTATTGGAGATTTTAATGTGGTTCTAAATACATCTGAAAAAAGTTGGTGGTAGAAGACCTTTAAAAGTTGCTATGCAAGATTTTAGAGATAGTTTAAATTTTGTGGTGATACAAGCTCCAAAAAGTGGAATACAATATTCATGGTGTAACAACGGGGTTGGAAAAAAAGAATCTTATGTGATTTAGATAAGGCTTTCTTCAATGTTAAATGGCTGGAAAAATTTGATGGTTGGCAGTACAAGGTAGGTGCTAGGGGTACTTGGATCATGGACCTTTAATGGGGAATACTGTGGAGATAACAAAACCAAAAAAACACTCCTTTCAGATATCAAGCTGTGTGGACTTCTCATCCTGATTTTATAAATGTGATTCAAAACTCTTGGGCAGAAAGTATAAATGGTAATCCAGCTTTTGTATTCATGGCTAAATTAAAAAGATTCAAAGAGGTAGTAAAAAATGGGCTGGGTGGTTTTTGGTGATTTGAATGTAAAGATGAAACAAGCGGAAGAGGAGGTAGAAAAGGCTGCAATCCAATCTGATGCTAATCCTGAAAGTGTTGATTTACTTAATATTTTAGTGACAGCTAGAGGAAAACAAGAAGTAATTTCTCAACAGTATAATGAACTTCTTAGAGCTAAAGCCAGAATAAAATGGATTAAGGAGGGGGGAGCAAATTCTTCGTTCTTTCATACTTCACTGAAGATCAGAAAAGCTCAAAATAATATTCTGGAAATGGAGGATAATACTGGAAATATGGTGGTTGATCAAACTCAAATAGCTGATACTTTAGTAAACCATTTTCAAAAGAAATTTGAGTATCCATCTACTATTTATGATGAGGAGATTTTTGATGTGATACCAAAGTTGATAAGCGATGAAGACAATTTTCTCCTTGATGCAATTCAGTCGATCGAGAAATCAAAGGAAGCGATATATGGAATGGATGAAAGCGGTTCTCCAGGGCTGATGGTTTTCTGGAAGTTTTTATAAATTTGCATGGAATGTTGTTAGTCATGATCTCGTAAAGGCTATTCAATCTTTGTTGGAGGTGCGGGTTTATTCCAAAGGTATGAACTCAAATTTTCTATTCTTCTACCTAAAGTTCGGGAGCAAAAAGTGAGAACATTTCGGGCCTATTGGGCTTGCAAATTTCCATTTTAAGATAATAACAAGAATCATAACTTCAAGAATTGGTGCTTTGTGATTGAAAAAATAATTTTAAAGTCGAGCGGGGAGCATTTATAAAAAGCGAAATATACAAGAAAAAATTGTTTTAGCTTACGAAATGATAAATGAGTTAGATGTAAAAAAGAAGAGGAGGAAATATTGGTTTGAAATTAGATATCACTCAAGCATATGACTCTTTGGTAGGGAATTTTCTTTAAAACCTTAAGACATTTTGGTTTCTCGGAAGTTGGAATTAATTGGCTTAGAACTTTGTTTGAATCGGCTAAAATCTCAGTATTAGTGAATGGTGGTCCTTGTGGTTTCTTTTATTTTGTTGGAAGAGGACTTAGACAAGGTGATCCCTTGTCTCTGTTCTTTTTGTAATTCTTTGAAGAGGTTTTAAGTAGGAATATCTCTAAATACATAGATGAAAAGAAGATAGTACCAATGATTAACGAGGAATGGTTGTCGGCCATCACATATGTTATTTGCGAGATGACATTTTTGTTTTACGTAATGGACAAAAAAAATCACTTGATAATTTAATGAAGGCATTATGAGTTATCGGAGGGCATCGGGTCAAGTGATAAATAAGATGAAGAGCAAATGTTTTGTTGGTGGAGTAAGTGAAAGTAGAAGAAGAGCTATAGGAGAGAGCATACAAATGGAACTTTGATTTTCTGACAAATATTTGGGAGTGGTTTTAAGTCTGGCGAGTTAAAAATCACCAAGTTTGGGGGATGGTAGAGTACATGCATAAAATGTTAGCAGGTTGGATGGGAAAAATGTTGTCTTTTTCGAGATAGATTAACATTGGTGAAGTCTGTGTTGTGCGGTATACTGTTTATAATATGTCGGTGTATAAATGGCCAAAAAATGTGATAAAAGAATGTGAAAAGATTGTAAGAAATTTCTTATGGTCGGGAGATCTGCGGTGAAGAAGCTAATTCTTGTTAAGTATGAAGAGATTTGTGTTCCAATCAATGAGGGTGGATTAGGGTTAAGAAGATTTGAAACCATGAATAAAGCTCTTCTCATGAAGCTTCTCTGGAAAATGAAGACAGAAGAGAAAGAGTGGACAAAAATTTTGAATGCTAAGTTTAAGGACAGAAAAGGAGAATGGATAAAGTATCATAAAAAATCCTCAATATGGCCGGAAGGCTGAAATGGGTTATGGATGAAGTGCAGCAAGGGAGCAGGTGGCTTGTTGGAGATGGAAAAGAAATTTCAGTATGGAGGATAAGTGGATTGCGATGATACATTGGATGAATTATTTCGAGATAATACTTTTATTTCACAACATAAAGACATGAAAGTAAGTGATCTAATTGCAAATGGTAAATGGAATATGCCTATAGAAATGTGGAATTTTGTTTCTACGAGAGGATCTACCGGTGGTGGAGAAGGCAAAGATAGACTAATATGGACTCTGATCGATCGTGGAAAATTTTCGGTTAGAAGTGCGGTGGAGCTAATCAGAAAAAAACTTCCTAAAGTTACTTGGGCAAATCGGTATGGAGCACTTTGTAATTCATCCTAAAATTTCTACTAATTTATGGAAAATCCTTAGAAATGCATGTGCAATGAAAGAAAATTATAGAAAAAGGGATTTTCCTTTTGTCTCTAAATGTTATTTGTGTGGGAATGGGAATGATACAATGGAACATATCTTGTGGCATTGTGATTTTAGTGAAAAAATATGGCTTTGGCTTGGAGGGATTTTAAATTTTACATCCTTGTAGCTTTATGGATGTCTTGAAATGTGTCGAGAAGGAAAGTTACGCGGTGAGAGAAATTTGGTATATCGTGCCTTTACTACAATGGTGGAGCTCTGGTTTTACCGAGAAACGAGTGTGTTATGATGAGGAAGTTCGAGAGGTGAAAAGTTGCAAAATGAGAATTCTACGGTTTACAAAAAGAATGTAGTGTGAGGATGGAAGGTAAAATCGGGGGTTTACTATATATGATATGAGCATCATGGCCAATTTGGTATCAAAGGTGTGAAGGTCAAAACTACGAGAGATAAAGAAATGTATCTTTAGATTTCTGCTTGAGAGAATCAAGTACTCATATCTTTGTGATGGAGCATCAAAGGGAATCTGGTAGTTCTGGTTATGGTTTTGTGGGGAGATGTAGTCTTTTGGTAGTTATCTTGGTGCGATTCTTTGGTGGCATAGGAGTGGCTACAAATTTTATTCTTTGAGGTAATGGCCTTAATTGGTCTTTGGTGAATGGGCTATAAGAAGACACTATTCTAATGTGTGCTTGATCTGGATTCACAAACGATTTTCTGATCTTTCGGTTCGGGGAAGATTCCTTGGATGGTTGAAAAGAGATGGCAAAGGATAAGAGCAAGAATAAGTAGTATCTCCTTGGACATTCCTTTAGAGAAATTAATTTCTCGAGACAAAATGGCGAAGAAAGGCTCATCTCTTAATAGAGGTGAGGTGATTGAATTTAATGAAAAACCTCCATTCTTAGGTGCCTTGGAATGGGAAGAGCGATTTATTTCGGGTTACGCTAATTTTTAAATTTGAATGTATTGGGCTTAGGTGTTTTTATCTTTCTTTTTGGTTTTTTTTTTTTTTTTTTTTGCTTATTACATTGCGGGCTTTGTCTAGTCAGATGTTTTTGTAAACTTTTTGTTCAATTTTGGTAATAAAATTTTAATGATTTAGAAAAAAAAAAAAAAAAGGTCTAGGATTATATCTACTCTTATGTTCAAGATCAACAATCCTATGATCCGAGTTATTGTATGGGTGATGATATACCCGAGTTTTGTGAACATGTACGGAGCTAAGTGCAGCTTAAGGATGGCCCTAGCCCCCTTGTTTTCTGTTAATTCATTAAAGATCCCTTGATATTTCTATTATTTGCAAGAAGAATCCCTTACCCCCCCCTAAAATATATGTTTTGTAAATTAGCCCCCCTTGTAAAAGATTTCTAACTCCGTCCCTGTTTGTGAAACCTGTTTTGCCAACTAGAATTTGCTCCAACTCTGTTCATTCTCTCCTTGATGTTAGCAACACCAACTCTGTTATTATTCCATGTGATTCTAGGACCATTGGCTCCAAGATCAATAAGACCACACTTATTCAAAACCTCCTTAAGCTCAGAAACTTGACTATTCATCTGGTTTTTACCCCACATCTTCTCATAGCCACCACATATGGCATTTAAGTCACCAATGACCATCCAATCAGCACCAGAGATATCAGAAATGACATTCAATTCATCACACATTCTCTTCCTATTAACCTTATTGGTACTACCATAAACATATGACAAAATTCAAGGTTGCTGGAACTTTGCAGTTACAACAGGATGGATTGCCCATCTAGACTTCTTAGTAGCCTGAATATCAAACTCACTGTAGTTCCATAGGAGACAAAGGCCACTGGAAAACCCCCAAGGATCAACAATGATGGAATGAGAAAATCCAAGCTTACTAACACTCTCAGCAACAATATCTTCTAACACTCTGGTCTCAAGCAAGGCAACAATGGAAGGCTTGTGCCTCTTAATTAGCTTCTTCATAACTCTCACAAAGGAAGGCCTAGCAAGACCCCTACAATTCCACGACACAACTCTCACAGAGACCTTTTATTAGGATCGGGGTCTCCACCAACAGTTTCATCACTACTTCCAGAATTGTTACACCTAACCAACTCCTTGAGTCGCATTCTGCCTCCTTCCTCCCTTCTCTTAGGAATGTTACTAGGTCTTAATGCTCCCTATTGGACCTTGAAATCCTGATTGGCCTCAATATTCTGTTGGTTTGCTCCAAAAATCCACCTAAATTCAATTGAGTTGCATTGTGTACTAACTCCGTCATTATGGCTCCGAATTGGTTGCGCAAATCCTCCACTTTCTCTCTCAGCTGAATTATTTGGTCCTCTCCCGAAATTGGCTCCATTATCAGTTCCATCAGACCCTCCTCCATTGCACTTAACCGGCAAGTAGTATCATCGTTTTGCACCTTGCTTATGCAAGATATTGAACACATGGGATGCACGTGTGTAAGAAAAATACACCATTATGGTTGGGTTTGAACAACTGTGGCCTGAGGGGTACGTCATGGGTTTCAGCTCCCTATTTCCTTCACATATATAACAGCAATCATAGTGTAAAACAAAATGAATATTTTTTTTAAGTAATTAACTAACCTGCAGGTAAGAGTGTAAAGACATGAAACGTGTAGAGGAAAAAAGTGACACAACGCAACTGCCGATATTCCCAAGTGCTCATAGTACCGACATTTGCTAATCTCGTTCAAATAACTTAATGAGGGAGGATCTATGGACACTCTTAGATGGACAAGGTCGGACAAGATTTGTGCCATTTTTCTCAAAACCCACAACGGTAATGAATTTAAGTTTAATATTTTGATGGTATATTCATCTTATAAGACTCTACATTCCTATCAAAAATGGTTGCAATTCGAGATAGCAAACCTGACCATCTACCGATCTTAATTTCAACCGTTAATTTTGAACTGCTGATATTCAAAGGGGTAGATGGTGGTTTTATACATCTCAATTGTGCTCATTTTTGTAGGAATGTAGAATCTATAAGGAATATACCATCAAAATATCAGACTTAAATTCATTACCGTTTGTGTTTTGTGGAGAAAATGACGCAAATCTTGTCCGACCTTGTCCATCTAAGAGTGTCCATGGATCCTCCCTCTAACTTAATTGCCACCAAATCTTAATAAACGGTGGCAATAATGTGGTTCTCAGAGAGAATATGCATGGTGTACCAAACACTGTTTATGTTGTACTAGGTAATTAAAATCATGGTCAAATGAACTTATGGTCGAGGATGAAATGACGACATTTATATTAGCTATGGGAAAGTGAAAGTGAACAAGAAACGTGCCATTTGATTAGGTAACGTATGGTCTGTTATTATGCCCATTTTTAGCATCCGTGGCTGATGGTATTGAGTGATCTTGTACATATGTAAACTGTTCTCAAGCAGCAGTCCCATCAATTGAATAGTCACATCAGAATATAAAGCTTCCTCCAGTGATCCACATCCGTCCTGTATAATTTGCTTTCTGAGTTGTTTCTAGTTTGCTTGCCTCTATGGTAGGCCTCTTTGGTTCACCTTTGTTGATCAACAACAAATTGATAACAAATTTGTTGGCACTTGGCATCAAGGGTGTGCACTGTTGGAAGGTGCATCTTTAGTAAAGTGTGGTAAAATGGCTGCAAAAAATCCAAGCGTGACCGTTGCATTTTTTTTTTTTTGACATTTATGACTGGATGCGGCGATGCGCTCTTAAGTCCGAAGTTCGTACTGTTGGTTAAGAATGCAGTTTGAGACAGGTATAGAAGCGAAAACACCACAAATAAAATCAAACACGAAACAAATAACGTTATGGCTGAGTCGCGGACTAGGTCGCTTTCTTTAAGACGTTTCGCGGCTTCGCCCAAGATTGTGCAAGCGGTTCATCGTTGTCGCGTCGTCCCCCCAGGATAAAACAGCCGAGTTCAATCTCTTACACAATCACTCTTGCACGGTGAGAGGATGTGAAACTTTTACACTTCATTCTTGCTCAGAATCTCTAATAGAAAACAAATGATGCTCACACATTGTTTTCTTTCACAAAAAAAATATTTCTTTAGAAAACACACAACATAAAGAAAAACTAAACTCTCTCTATTATTTTTCCAACTAAAATCGATTTTTATATTAAAAGGTTTAAACACAATTTAATCAAAGATTATTATGGTGTAGTTAACACCATTAACTCCACAATATGAAACTCTCATAGCTATAATGGTGTAGTTAACACCATTAAAACCACAAAAATGAAACGGTCAAATTAATTATACCAAAAATTAATTTGTTTTAATAAAGACTAAATTCTAACTTTAAAAAAATAAGATATTAATTGGGAATAAATTTATGTTTTAAAAATATATTCCCAACAATCCCCCACTTATACTTTTAAAACATTGAGCAAGAACGTATAGAGTTGTGCATAAGAAAAGGTGTCTCGCGACTTGAACCTCTACGTAGTGTTAATATACTCTCTTAAAATCATACCGTAGAGTGAACATAAGTCTTGAACTCTAGGAGATAAAAAGATTGCTTAACACACACGACTAGACTAGTGTAAAGTCTAAAGCCAGCACATTACGGCCCCGCGCTTGTATCCCAGTTTAATGAATGATCTAGAGAACTGCCCATATTCTCATAGAAAGCGGCCACACTTTCACATTCACATAGGTGAGTTTATCAAGAGCACTCTGAAAGTACCCTACTCTAAATAGAGATATAAACATCATTAAGAGTTTAAAAATTTTAAATTAAAATTAAACTCAACCTTTTACTCGCTTCGGGATGTCATGCCGTGGGATGAATTCTTCAAAAGCATGATTCTCGCATCTCCATATCATTTATGACTTCGTCTAGTCCCTTTGAACCTATTTCTAGGTTGGGTATCCATCATAGATGACTCAATCTCAATGGGCATCAACCTTATCCCTAAGATGTATTCTCATCTTCTTATCAATCCTTTCGTCAAAGGACTAATGAAAGCTCTTTCCAGACACTATATAATCCATTCTCAATACATCAACTCTTGTAGTTGTCATTATGTTCTTAATTCTTGCAATAGCCATGGTACTATCACATAGGATTAATATGTATTGTTCCTCACATCCACTATAGAGGATCGAATCACTCCATCCCTTAGAGGATTCAACTGAAAGGATGTCAATCGGCTTCGCAATATCCTTAAAGGATTGCGGTAACAATTTAGATAGTGTATTTCTAGGTGTAAGGTGTGTTTGAAATACCTCATAACCTTCTCAAAATTTTACCAATTTTCCATACTAGGATTGGTAAATGCGAATATAAAACCCCACTATGGAGGTAATATAATAAACCCCCCACTACAAAAATACTTATATATATAATCAATCACGTAGCAAAGAAACATGCGAGCTACCATACTCATGTCTAGTGCAATCACACACAATCTCAAAAGCATTAGCACTAAACCAAATGAGTGAAGACTAGTTTACAGTCAAACTATATATATTTCTATCTCTTTTAAAATTCTATTTTCATCAAAATGAAATATATCCAAAGAAAAAATTTAGTTTAACAACATACACCATCTTCATTCAAGTCTTTCATGTCAAATAGTAAACTAAGCATGTTCTCAATTTCATTTTCATCCTATAAATTAGAATAAAAATTGGGTTATTTAGTTTTTGGTATTTACATTTTGTCCAACATTAGTGTTTGGTCTAATATTTGTCCAACTTAGTGGTTGGTACTTGGAATTCACGTTATTTGTCTTTGACCGTTTTGGACCAGGACAATAATTAATTTTATGTTAGAAATTATTTTGAATTTACAAATATACCCTAAAGTGGCCCTAGGATCCAACGATCTTGGTGAAACCTTTTAACGTACGGTAAGAGATCATATATCCAACTCTTTATTCTTCCTCCGTGTCCAAGACTAGTTTTCTTCCACCTCCACTACAGAGTTGCAAACTGGTGTAATCTTCTTCCTCCCTTTTACATGAAAACCATTTGCTCGGTGGATTTTTTTAAAGATTTTCTTCATAATATAAAATCTCAACAACAACAACACATTAATTTACTGAATCAAAACCCCAATTTCAGAATCCCCTTTGAAAACCCTAACTAATGAATCCCCAATTGAAAACCCTAATTTCCAATATTTGAAGCAAACAAAACCCTTATTTGTTGCACCAAATCAATACCCCAATTTTCTGAATCGAAACCCAATAATGAATCAAAACCTAATTTCATTAAATGGAAAACCCAATTGGATAATCGGATTGGATATGTTAATCACTTTAACAAAATGAATTGAAGAATCGGTTTGGTTTAGCTACGATTTAAATCGAAGATTGATGATGGTGCGGCGAGAAATTTTAAGGGGATCGATGGATAGTTGATGGGGTATATTGGTCGTAAAAAGAGAAATCGAAATTTGAGATGAAAGAGGAGAGAAAGATGGATTAAGAATGGGTTTTTTTAGTATCTGCGGAAGGAAATGTATCTAATGGGTTGAGTTAGCAAAAGATGTTGATTGCTTCGGTTTTTTAGTCTCGATTTCTCTTTACAGGGTGTAGAAGATGTTGATTGTAGATGGAAGAAGTGAAAGAAGAAACTGTATCAAAAACCTAATTTCACTAAATGGAAAACCCAACTTCGGTTGTTAATTTTTTTGAAGTAGTCTTTGTTTGTTATGGTGGAGTGATGGCGATGCTAAGGAAGAAAATGACGACGCAGAATTGGAATATGAAGAGTTTTTTTTGTCTGATTGATATGCTTGTTTTTTTTTTAATGAGAGGTATAAATCACTGAACGGGATTAAATTTCTTGCTCGTGTTCTTCAAAATTGTTCTCGTTGAAGTTCAATTACTTACAGCCAAAATGAGTTGTTTTATTGATTTTGAATTTGTGATATATAACTGCGCTGATTGATGAATGAATTGAAATGATATCTAATCAGTTTTCCAGAAGCTTTGGTGTTTTCCGATGAGTGAATTAAGCAATTTAGGTTCTTGCCAGGAAACGATGGCTGTGGTGGTGGTGTAAGTCTGTCGGAAATGGAAGCGAGAAGAAGGATGGGGAGTTAGGTTAGAATTTCTAAGCGTGTAAAAAATGTGAGCCTGCAATTGTAAGGTCAATTCAGTCCATTTGAAGGGTGTAATTGTAAATGCACAAATATTTAGATTATAAATTTAATTAAAATTACACTTAACTGAGTCAATGGAAGTCAACGTGAATTCCAGGTACCAAATCCTAAGTTGGACAAATGTTAGACCAAATGCTAATGTTGGACAAAATGTAAGTATCAAACATCAATTATCCCATAAAAATTCAACAAATCACCTATGCATACAAAACAAAGAGTATTGTGCATCTCACTTTCATCAATTCTGAAATCATTTGAATGAATCAAGTAAACAATTTATTTCTTTTAAAAATTGTTTTAAAGTTGTTTTCAGAATATAAATGATAAATTATATAACTTATATTCTTTCTTTTATGGTAGAAACTACATAGTTTTCCATGCTTGGTTTACATATATTCTCATCTTTGACTTACACAAAAGTATATATTTCTACTTATGAATATAACAAATCATATATCGTAGAAACAACATCAACAAAACAAGCGTGTAAGTTAATTTAGAGACATGAATGCAAGTGTCAACAACCTTTTGTTTGCTTGTCTAAAGATAATAGGTTCACGAATTTATTTTTCAAAAGATTAAATATTTTAAGAACAAAGTTACTTTCTATGAGAAGTTATCTTTCAAATTATAAGCAACAAAATATTCATGCCTACTATATATGCTTTTCTAGGTTCATTCTTAGTGAATTACTTGTCACCTTCATTTTTCTAGTTCCTCTAATTTAAATCAAATATGTTAAAACATAGGATATGGAACCCCCACTATTTTTTTGACTCAAACAAGAATTTCAATACAATATCATAAGACTCCAAAAATTGTGAAAAACTAATGAACCAATGATTTAAACCCAAAACGTTTTGCACAATATAGTGAATAAAAATTCAAAGAATTTTCGTAAAGTCGATATCGCCTAATTCACGACTCAAATGATCATATTTAATCCAACCTACTAGAAGCATCAAGCAAGTATTTATCAAATTCTCAAATATTTTATTTTATTTAAAAAAAAAAATTTGCAAGTTGCGTAAGATTTCAAAGTGTACATGCTTTTATGAGTTAGGTAAGATTACATACACGTTACTCAAAAAATTCACCAAGTTTATAAGAAAATATAACATGCTCACATTCGTTACTAACTCATTGATTTCTTAAAAGCATGACAAAATCTCATATTTGAAATATTCAAAATTCAATTCCTGTTATGATAAAATTGTAATATAATATTCAAACATTTTATCTATAACATATTATTTGTACTAGTGCAATGATCAAATTCAACAAATTTCTAAAATCAATCTTGTTTATAACAAGATATGCGGAAACTAAATTCTCGCTCATTTCGGAAGTATGAAATATTTAACAAGATTGTTCTACCCAAAGTAAACTTTGAGATCGTACCAAGACCGAAAATCCTAGTGATTTGAGTATATCTCACCACCACTTTCTTTCAAACAATTTGGTTCAAACTTTGAACCATAACCTATCAAAACAAATATGGTGTAAACCAATATATA
Source organism: Papaver armeniacum (assembly GCA_023531295.1). Classification (NCBI taxonomy): domain Eukaryota; kingdom Viridiplantae; phylum Streptophyta; class Magnoliopsida; order Ranunculales; family Papaveraceae; genus Papaver; species Papaver armeniacum. The sequence goes on from JAJJWW010012616.1 coordinate 43,592, forward strand.
CTAACCTCTCACCGTATCCATAATTCACATTAACATAGCTTGAAAAGAGTTGTTAATAACATTTGATATCCTTGCAATGTCGTGCAATAATATCAAATAACTTCATAAACAATAGTATGTTCATTTCTTGGTGAGAGTTGATATTCACATTTGTTTTGACTAGGTTTTTGATTCTTTCGGTTTTGGTTTCATATCAAATTATATCTCATAAGTTCCAAACTTATATGAGTCACATGTTTATTGTCATACACAATAATTCTCAATATCTTGTTTCCAAAAAATTTTATTCTAAGATTGAACAATCAATTTATTCAATTTAGAATGCCATTATTTGATCACTACAATAACTACAAATAGTTCATCAACCATACCTCAATTGCTTTTAAAGCTCAATTGGTTATAAACCATTGTCCACTCTTTGCACACCAACAAAGAAATCAGCAACCCCATTGCTCCACACATCGATTAATAACCCGAAATTTTTATTTCATTAGAAAATAAAAACTTGCTCAAGTAGGTGAATTCTCATGCACTTGTCACAATCATTCACATGTGAGCATTCGAAACCAAAAATAAGTAAGGTATGCACTTACATAATTACTTAAAAAATCAATTAAAGTATAGTACTCCAAGTTTCTCTTAAATTTCAAACAAAGATTCAAAGTTCTATAGTTATAACATCATATATTTATAACTCTCTATCAAGCATTTTATCAAACATATATGGTCTAGTTTGATTGCTAACAATAGTCTTCTTTTTCATTACCAAAATAAGAGTATGAAATACTAGAATCAAAACATGAATTTTAATGTAATTTCTTACATCTCTAATCTCTAATCTCAAGTATCATGTCTCCTATTTTGACATACATACACAACAATTTCGAAATCACCACATCTTTCAAACTAAAAATCCAAACAGGGAATTTCAAAATGGGTTTTGAAGATAAGTTCATGATTTACAAGTTTCATCTTACCCATAAACCCAAAATATCAAGACAAAGATCAGAAAACAGAAATTAATCAAGATTAAATTTCTACCCGTCATAAATTTTCAGCAACGTTATGCGTTTTGTAAAATACTCTAAAAATACTTTTCAGACTCCAAAAATCTGAAATTTGACATGGATAATCCTCGTGATGTCTAGTATATCTAGTAAAAAATTTTAGACCCAATTCTTTATAGTTAAAGAGATGCACATAAAATTCAACAACATGTTAAAAAAACATTCGTTTATCATCAACGATAATTTCTTATGTTAAAAATTTCATGAAGAAAAATCTAACCATGTTAAAATCCTAGTCCATCAATATTAGACAAAAAATTAATTTTAGGTATAGAGTAACCCAAAATCTCAAGCATCATATTCAATCGCTAAAGAAAAACTATACAAGTTATAATTCTATAAAACGAAATAAATCAATGATACTTATCGCGTTTCGGCAATTGTTTCTTTTGATTCGTATGGCAGAATAAAACGTCTTAAAATTGTTGGAATCAATTGCCGGATTATGCCTGCACAACAAATAAAATCAAACACGAAACAAATAACGTTATGGCTGAGTCGCGGACTAGGTCGCTTTCTTTAAGACGTTTCGCGGCTCTGCCCAAGATTGTGCAAGCAGTTCATCGTTGTCGCGTCGTCCCCAGGATAAAACAGCCGAGTTCAATCTCTTACACAATCACTCTTGCACGGTGAGAGGATGTGAAACTTTTACACTTCATTCTTGCTCAGAATCTCTAATAGAAAACAAATGATGCTCACACATTGTTTTCTTTCACAAAAAAAATATTTCTTTTGAAAACACACAACATAAAGAAAAACTAAACTCTCTCTATTATTTTTCCAACTAAAATCTGATTTTATATTAAAAGGTTTAAACACAATTTAATCAAAGATTATTATGGTGTAGTTAACACCATTAACTCCACAATATGAAACTCTCATAGCTATAATGGTGTAGTTAACACCATTAAAACCACAAAAATGAAACGGTCAAATTAATTATACCAAAAATTAATTTGTTTTAATAAAGACTAAATTCTAACTTTAAAAAAATAAGATATTAATTGGGAATAAATTTATGTTTTAAAAATATATTCCCAACATCAGCTTTCTCAGATTCCCAAAAAAAAAAAAAAAAAAAAAAAAAACTTTCTCAGACAGATTATTTGGGAAGGTCATTCGATAAAGCCTCCCCACCGCACCTAGGGCTGCACAACGGGTAGGGTGGGTAGGATAGGCCTATTTCGCCACCCTACCCGCTTAATGGCGGGTAAGAAAAATTTACCCGCCGCCCTACCCGCCTTTAAACGGGTAAGATCCTACCCAACCCACCAAATGGCGGGTCGGGTAAGGTGGGTGGCGGCGGGTATAACCGGTTTTTTTTTTTTCTTCTTCTTCTTTTTATTCCATGTCCTGAAATCTGGACCTTCTAGTTACTAGTAGTAACTTACTACCTTTGATTGTATATACAAAAATGCTTCCCAAAAAAAATAAAAAATCTTGCCACTGCAAAACAAAAGCCAGCCTATCTAATTATGTACCCAATGGTACTGCCGATCTAACTATAATCTCAAAGTTCTATTCTTTTCAAAATCTACGATGAATCCCAGCATAATTCCATGTTCTTCACGTAACCTTGTTCTTCATATAACAGTATCATCACCAAAAGCTCTTCATATGACCTTCTTCAATCATCATCTACGATGATGGAATAAGTACTAAGATCACCAAATAAATCTGCATAACAGATAAAGTCAATCAACATAAAAATCTCTTTAAACACTACAATCTAGTACATACTTTTAATCTAAAACTGAATATCTCTTGCCTGAGGTCTAAAGCTACAATCTAGTACATACATCAACATACATCTAATTCTCTAATTTCCACAGATGATATAATGTTAAGCCATAGAAATTTAACAAATGAAGGAACATCCCAATTTATCCACAGATGCATTGCTGAGTTCTGGAAACAAGTTCTAAAGTTATTTTTGCAATAATGCACTGAGGTAGGTAGCAGAAGTATATAGTACATACAATTAATGAGCATGGAAAGTTGTTGAAAATGTAGTGTAGCAAGTTTTATACCTGACTTCTACGACATCATCCTCGTTCTCCTCAGCTCCAAACATAGAAGGATCCATGTCAATTGGTGTCTGCAACCAGTTTTGCAGTAAAATTAATGCTTCCACAGTTCGGGGCCGTAAAGAAGTATATAGTACATACAATTAATGAGCATGGAAAGTTGTTGAAAATGTAGTGTAGCAAGTTTTATACCTGACTTCTACGACATCATCCTCGTTCTCCTCAGCTCCAAACATAGAAGGATCCATGTCAATTGGTGTCTGCAACCAGTTTTGCAGTAAAATTAATGCTTCCACAGTTCGGGGCCGTAAAGAACTTCTGAAGTGACCAAGTATTCGCTTTCCAGTACTGATAGCGGATTCACGTGCAACTGAAGAGATGGGAATCGCAAGTATATCTCTTGCTATGAGTGACAGAATGTCAAACCTAGCAGCATTGATTTTCCACCAAGTCAATATATCAAATTTTGAACCTTCTTTATTGTCTTTGCTTGGTGAGTAAATCGGCTCCGATAAATATCTTTCCACCTCTGATTTGTCAAAATCCTCAATTGTAGACAGCTGGTTTTTACGTTCTTCTCTATGTGCCTTATGTTTTTTCTTTTTATGTAACGTAGAACTAGAACTCTCTTGACTAGGACTACCACCAGTTTCACCTACAGACTCTGAAGAGGCTAACACACTTCTACACCTAAATATTCTGCCTTATAAGCTATAAACAAGTCATTAAAGTCCTCTTTCACTTTGTCTAACCAACTTTTTACCAACCTTTGTTTCTGAGAAGGATTATCATGCATAATCAAGTCTTCTACAATTACTTGCAATCCACGTTCTTTTTCTCTTGGATCTAGAAGCACAACAATAAATAATAAAGCATTCATCTTTTTGTACTCACCCCAATATTTGTTGTATTTAAGAAACATTTTATCACCCATATGGCTTAAGAAGAGGTTGTCATGAGCTTTTTTCGAATCATTTAAATCTCCACGAACGTCACTGATTTCCTCCAAGAATGTATGTGAGGTGACATAGGTAGAACCAGAGAACTCAAGAGAGGCTTCGTAAAATACTTGTACAAACAGCACAAATTGTTATCTAAGAGCAACAAAACCTCTAAAAGCACTGGTACTAATTGTTATCTAAGTAAGCATCAAAAGTTTTCTAGAACATGTGAAAGAAACATAAACACAAACGAGGCAAGATATGATAAAATAACCCTACTTCTGAATTCCATAACATGTACCAAGTTTACTGGTCGAAGAAGCTAGATACCCAGTCTTTCATGTACTGCTCCATTAAGCTATCATCTAAAGTCTGAGGAATAGCCAGATAATCTTAAATATGCATATATTAACAAAACTAAAGTCTAAGGATCTAATCAATAACGTTATTGTTTCCTGCCAGCTTCAAAACTCAACTATGCAAAATGGTGCTATTAAAGAGTGAACATACATTTACAATGGACCATAGGAATGGACCACGAGGGCTATAACCATTCATTTTTTTCACAAAGATGGACCAACAAAGTGGTTTGCAGGAGATAGAGAACTACTGATTGATAGTTAATTTATTATCATTTACCAATTCTGTCACAACCACAACATGACAAGAGACCAACTGCTAGAATAAAATAAAAGCCTTACATTTGAACCATCATAACTAGTCAAACAATCCAAGGCCCCCATTCCCCACCATACTAAAGGAGCTACAACAATGTTTTGTGATATTCTTTATGACAAGAAAAAGCTAACAAGTTTCAGTAAATTTCATACAACAGGGAACAGTAATAGCAAAACAACAATTCAAAAGAGTCCAATTTCAAAAAAGAACAAAGAAGAACAACAATTCAAAAGTGCCCCATGCTTTGTTGCCACCTAACATGCTTTATCATTGAAATTAGTTCAATATTCTGATGTTCAAGGAAACGAAAAAATTTATCTATCTACTGGTTTCAGACCTTGTTTTGTATCATGCAATCAGTTCTAAAATGGTTGAAAAAGAAATGTAAAATACATGTAGAAACTGAACTAGGACTCGAGCATTAGCCCAATCATACTTTTCAGGAGCATGCACGTGAGGCCTTTTCTGACCGTCCTAGCCTCTCACGAAATGCTTTATCTGACCATCCTAGCCTTATAAAAGCCTTTTCATATTTTTCTGCAGCATCCAACATCAAGTAAATGGAGTTCCATCTTGTTTTCACATCTAACACTAATTCTTTTTTATATTCTATTCTTTCAATAGATACAACCTCCAAGAACTTCTTCATTCTAGCAGGAGACGCCGTGACGTATTTAACCACTGACCTGATTCTGACCACTGAAGTATGATACTTTTTTAACCCATCCTTAACAACTAGAGCTAATACGTGGGCAGCACATCTGACATGTAAATGTTTACCTCCAACAATTGAGGATCCCCAACTTATAACTCTCTCTCTTTGACATACTCAATTGCCTTTTGATTGGCAGATGCATTATCGAGAGTGATGGTGAACACTCTCTTAAGCCCCCACTCTATCAAACACTTCTCTAAGGTTCTTCCAATATTTTCACCTCCATGACTAGTGATTAAACAAAAACAGATGATCCTTTTGTGCAATTTCCAGTGGACATCAATAAAGTGAGCAGTAACTACCATGTAGTTGTAGTTCTGAATGGACGTCCAAGTATCAATTGTGAGACAGACCCTAACCCTGTTCACCTTGAAATAGTTTACCAAATTGGCTTTTTCACTCACAAACAATTTGCAGATATCACGATAGACTGTCATCCGATATGAAAGTTTGAACCTCGGCTCAAGATATCTACAAAATGCTCTAAACCCTTCTCCTTCAACCATGCGAAAATATTGTTCATCCATGACAATAAACTTAATCAATGCTCTTCTACATGCTTCTTGACAAAACGTAACCCCAACCATCTGCTGCTCATCACCTGGATTGCTAGGTAAATCAAGAGAGTGTTGTCCAGACTGCCCAGTTTCTAGTATCTTTTTATACTTGTCACACCTAGGCAAATGATAATTCAAATTCTCTGTTCCATATTCTTTACCACCAACCTTATATTTACCACCTTCACAATAGTTACACTTCGCCCATTCAACACCATCTGCGTCAAAACTCGTCAAAAAATGCTTCCATACCCAAGATGTCCTCTTTCGTTTCTTACTTCCGCTCACCTCTGGTTGAGAAGATGGTGGAGGTGGAGGTGGCGGAGATGCAACGTTACTATCCCTTCGATTCACTGGAGGTCTTGTTGACATCTCTTCTGTAATCTCAACCATGTTGCAAAGCTTGGTTAAAAGTGCTTCAATTCTACCTAATGCTAATCTTCCGTCAACTCGTGTAACAATAATTGTTTCAACCTTCATATTCACGCAAAAAACAACATCAGTAACAACATTTCCCAACTCAATTGACACTTCCAGATACATGTCAATCAACATCAGCAAAACTAAGGACAATTGTGAGGACCTAACTAGTTAGGCCAGTGTAGTCTTTAACATGTTATTTCACAAAGAGAACACTCCTAAATATTCGCAATCTCCCTGCAGCTATCAGGCTCACATGTGTAAAGATAAGTCAAAAATGACTCCTTGTTGCGACAAAATCACAACACCAGAACATTCTTCTAGATGTACTCATTCAACTAAATCAATCAGACACCATACTGCTAATTAACTCAAAATGCAATGATGGAATTCACTCTAACCAAGCAGTTTAAGTTATGCTAGGGTTGACAAAGAAGTAGTAGACCACTGGCTATTATGGGGCACCCATTATTGAACCATTGTAAAAAGGTATATATAACCGTGATCTCATGCATGAATTTCTGCAAGTCATAAGGAACGGTAACTAATTTCTATTTGCACATGCATGCATGTGCTCTTTTGATTTCCCAACTCAATTGACACTTCCAGATACATGTCAATCAACATCAGCAAAACTAAGGACAATTATAAGGACCTGACTTAAGATCAAACAATATATACAACTCAACAATGTAAACCCGTAAATTCATTTACAAATAAGAAACCCATAATTTATTTTAAGAAAATTAAGAAACCCATAATTCATTTACACCTTATTCAAACATGCAATCAGTAATTAGACCTACGCAAGTTATGAATTGAAAAAAATGAAATCATTGATCAAATACCAATTGAATTAGGGATGAAATTTTTTTTTAAATCAATCCTTACCTCTCATACTGCACCTAAAATTGACAAACCCCGAAGATTAAATTTAGCCGAAAGCCTGAGATTCTTGTGTTTGGAGGTAAAGAAGATACTTCGTTGGATATGGTTACTTTAGATTTCTACTGATACATGAGTTTTTATTTCGAGGTTATTTAGATGAACGATTTGTGACAGTGATTTTTGATATTTGATGTGAGCATCATGTTCGTCTTCGATTCCTAACTTTCATTTGTAATAATGAAGAACAAGATTTTTCAATCTGTTTATTGAAGTTAGGGTTCTCGGAGGTTTAAGTGCAGAGAGGAGTAGTACGAAGCAGAACGACGAATGTTGATGGAAAAAACAAAGTGAAGTTAGGTTTAGGTGGAGTTGATTAATAAGAAATTAACGGTAGAGATGATTAGTATGAGGAAAATCAACGGCTACTATAAGTCGTTATATAATTTGGCGGATAGGCGGGTGGGTAGGATAATTTTGAGCATACCCATCACCCTACCCGTTTATTGGCGGGTAAGAAATCTTTACTCGTCACCCTACCCATCAAACGGTGGGTAGGGTAGAAATAGTGGGTAGGGTTGGGTATGTGCACCCCTAACCACACCATCACAGGAGAAAATATTTCGGATCTTGATGTATCCTAAATTTTCTGGTTTTCATCTTGTGGCTTTCCTCTCTTTTGCCATTTAACTTGGACTCAGGTATGGTGTAGCACGATGTTGTTGCTTTTCTTGACTGAAAATCAAAGATACAGCTAGTCATCAAGCCATAATCGCAATTACCATGACCCTTGGGAACTTGTGGAAACTGAGTATCCATAAAACTGAATTGTGTGTTGGGAACTTGTGGCTTAAGATATAAAAGGTCAATAATAAAATACAATAGTACAATGTGTAGTTTTAATAAGCCATAACCTTTTTTTTTATGAGAAGTTTAATTTTATTAATCAAGAAATATAGTACAAAAGATTTATAATGTCAACTTTGTCAAAAATACTAGACAATAAACTTGATGTACTAATTTTTTCCTTAATGCATATTGACAGATGTTGTAGACTTTTTATCCTCGCTTCTTTTGTCAGAGTATCATTTCTTTGAATTATGTTTTATGTTAATATATCTTACCTTAGCTTGGGGAAGAGAATCCAAAGTCTTTTTTATTTCTTTAACTGTGTTTTCGGCTTCCGAGGTAATTTCTTTACTCTTCTTTGTCAAGAAATCAGCGACACTTTTGCAATCTGTGACAATTGAAACACTAGATAAAATGTTATCCCTTAACCAATGCATTGCCTTTAACATGGCTTTTGCTTCTGCGTGAGTTGCCGACATAGTTTTATCTGACCCCGCTTCTATATGCATAAATTCCTCTTGATCAGTTGAGTATAATATAACAGCATAACCCATTGATAAATCCTCTTTCTTATGAGCCGCGTCTACAAAGATTATCCAATCCGAGTTTAAAGAAACCCAATTTGTACTTGTTTAATTTCTAGCACTGCCATTAATATTTTTCAGAATTGTTGTTGCAGATGTTGAGTATAGAATTTTTTTGTTTGTTCTATCAACATAAAAGGGTTCAGAACTTTATTATCAAAAACAACTAAGCATCTATGTTTCCATATGAACCAGAGGGTCGTAGCTATTTTATCCGAATTTTGAAAGTTGATTGTATCCTCTATCCAATTTTTAACCCAGATACTTAAGTTGTTTGTGGTACCCTGATTGTTGATATGGCTTAAAGATAAATCAAACCAAATAGCTCTTGCAAATAGGCATCGATTGAAAAGATGTTGATCAGTTTCTTAAACTTGAGCGTTACACATTTGACAGTCTGCCGAAATATTAGACACGTGCTTCGCCAGTCTATTAGAAGTTGGTACAGCTTTCTGAACTAATCTCCAGATGAAAAGTTTAATTCTTGGAATATCTTTAATTGTCCATAAATTCTTCCACAGAAAATTATCCCTGATATCGGAATCTTAGTCTTGGCTTATGAGGAAGTATATATATTTTTCACTGAAAAATTTCCTGAAGAATGATGTCTCTACTTGATCTTGTCCTTCTCCCCATTTTGAGTTGATATAGCTAGGATTTTTTCCTTAATATTGGAGAGAATACTTCATCTAATTTTCCCAAATCCCAATTATTAGCTGGAGTAATCAACTCATTTACCCTCTTTAGAATTTGATCTATTCTATCATCTGGTTTTTGAATAACATCTTCATTAGGAATCCATCTGTCTTCCCAAATTTTTGCCGACTTTCCATTTTTTATTTGCCAGACGAAATTTCCTTTAATAAGTTCTAGTCCTTTTTTAATACTTGTCCATATCCATGAGAGATTGGAAGTTCTTGAGATTTTAGAGGGTGAGAGTTTGGGAAATATTTGGCTTTTAGGAGTTTTACCCATAGTTGATCTAGATTGGAGATTAGTCTACTTGCTAGTTTTGTAAGAAAGGCTAGATTGAATTTGTGTGGGTTTTTAATTCCTTATTCCCCTTGAGATATGGGTTTACAAATATCTGACTAGGCTTTTATGAATCCACCCAGTCTTTTAGATCCATCTTTATTCCACCAAAACTTTCTTTGAATTCTATCTAGCTGGTCCAACGTTTCTTTTGGGAGTTCCAACACTTGCATTTGATGGGTAGGGTAAGATTGAAGAATAGATTTTATTAGCACTGTCTGCCCTGCCTGAGAAAGAAGCTTCGATTTCCAGCCTTGAAGAGTTGAATAGTATCTTTGTAGAAGGGGTTCAAAGTTCTCCTTTCTATTCTTATCAAAGAATAGAGAAGTTCCCAGGTATTTTCCTTTTTAGGCATCAGTTGGACTTTAAGAATTCTAGCAATTGTTTTTCCATGTCTCGGATGAAGTCGACGACTAAAAAATATTCCCGACTTTTGGAGGTTTACCATTTGGCCCGTTAGTTTACCAAAATCCGAAAGGATATCCAGTAAGTTTCTAGCTTCTCCTAGATCCGCTTTAGTAAAAAGCAAAACAATCATCTGCAAAGAACATATGAGAAATATTCGGAGCATCTTTATTTTTTTTCCTTAATTGCATTTTCCAGAAGTTTGGATAGAACTTCCATGCAAATTAGGAAAAGGTACGGTGAGAGCGGATCACCTTATCTTAGACCTCTTGAATTTTTGAACACCGGGCCCGGAGAACCATTAAGGAGGATGGAAAAGGAAGTGGTTGAAATGCATTGCATAATATATCAAGTCAACCCAAGAACAATTGAATCCAAAATAAATGAGCGCTTTATTAATAAAGCCCCACTCAACCCTATCGAAAGCTTTAGAAAGATCTGGTTTAAGAGCTAGATAAACTTTTTTAACTTTTGATGTTCTCATCGAGTGTAGAAGCTCGTGGGCTATGATAATGTTATCGGTGATCTGTCTGCCCGGAACAAAGGCTGATTGGTTGGGAGATATCATCTTGTTAAGTATCAGTTTTAGCCTATTCGCTAGGATTTTAGAGATTAATTTATATATAGTGTTACTTAAGCTTATAGGTCTAAAATCTGCAGCGGTTTGCGGAGTTGAAATTTTCGGTATTAGGGTCATGAAAGAGTGGTTGAATTCCGGATTTAAATTTCCGGTCTTAAAGAAATCTTGAATAGTGTTTGTGATATCTTTGCCCAATGATTCCAAGTTTGCTTTAAAAAAACCGAGTTGAAACCCGTCCGGGCCCGGAGCTCCCCACTGATTCATATTCCAAATAATATTCCAAATTTCCTCTTTTGACGGAATTTCACATAGAGACTTATTTTCCTCTTCTGAGATACAAGGATCAATTAATCTTGAGAGATCTAAATCATTGTTATTGATTTGGGAGGTGTTGATCTGATTAAGATGGTTGACTAAAAGAGAGTAAATTTTATCTCTATCTGATAACCAAAGACCCGAAGGCTCCATAAGTGAGTTTATTGAGTTGATTCTTTTCATATTAGATGCAGTCGCATGGAAGTATTCGGTGTTTTGATCATATTCACTAAAGAACTTATCTCTAGAAAGCTGATGATAGAAATCATTTCTGATTTCGTACCATTTTCCCAGATCCGCTTGAAGTTTATTGATTTCTTCTATTCTTGTAGAGATATTGCCAGATCTGTGGATATTATCTATCTTAGTATTTAGATTTTTAATATTTTTGTGAATATTCCCAAAGACATCTGAGTTCCAATGATCTAGATCCGAAGAGAGGAGTTTAAGATTCGAATGAAGATCATTTTTGGAGTTGTTGTTTGAGTGCAGTCTCCAAGAAGCATTAACAACTGATGTTAATGTTGGGTGGGTTAACCAATATCTAATACATCTAAATGGTTTTTGTAATTTTCTCTTTTCTGGGTTTGATTCTAAAAAGATTGGAGTATGATCTGAGCCCACTTTGGGTAGATGAGTTACCTTCGTGTCTGTAAATTCTGAATCCACATGTATGAAGTCAAAGCTCTGTTGATTTTTTCACATATATTCGCTTCTCCTTGTCTATTATTCGACCATGTTAAAGGGGCTCCTTCATATCCCGCATCTTGTAGACCCATAGAATCAATTCTTTGAATGATAAACTATTTACTGCTTGAAGACGCTTTATTTCCTCCTTGTTTTTCTTTCGGGTCGAAAATGACATTTAGATCTCTAATCAATAACCAAGGGATTTTAACCTGCAGAGCAAATTCTGCAATATATGTCCATGGTTTAATCCTATCATCAGCCTCTATTGCTCCGTAAACACAAGTTATCAAAATCTCCTTATCCCCGAGGATCACTTTGAAATGGCACACATTAACATTTCCATATTTTTGTACCAAGCAATGGCTAATCCTTTTGCTATCCCCACAGAAGGAACAGTAAACCAGTCATGAAAGTGAGATTGTTTTAAAATCATTTCCATGCGAGACAATGGCGCTTTTGTCTCCGCTAAGAAAACTATGTCAGGTTTGTAAAACTGACATAGATAATTGAGATGATCCCTAGTTAAAGGAGTCTCTATGCCTTGAACGTTCCAAGAAAGGATTTTCATTATAGAGTATGGAACAAAAATTAATGAGAAAAAAATGAATTTTCAGACTTAAGGAAAGTAGACTAACAAAAGCTAATATGTAAAAGAACAAAGATGGCAATGAAAATAAAGGGGGATAAAATATATTTAAGCAGGGAGGAGAATTCATTAACCAGGAAAACACCACAAAAGATAATAAGGAATTGAGACTACACAAAAAGAGTAAAATGCAGATAAGGGAAATGAAATGGTGGAGGCCAAATTATTGAGAGATTTAAAGAAGTTTTGAAGAAGTGACTAGAAGACGGCTGCGAAAAGACTAACTGATAGAGGATGAGAGTGAATCAAAATGAGATAAAACTTGAGATAATATATTTAAACAAGAAAAGAAAGCAATAGAAGATTCACTGAGTAAATAACATTCACAAGCCAGAGACAACAATCAAGAGAAGGGGAACCGAATTAACCTACTCTAACTTAGCTCTAAGTAACTACAAACAAGTTAACAATAGAAATGGAGAAACTATTGAATACAAGCTATTGAATCGAAAACTAAACTGAGAGACTAGAAAACAAAAGGAACGATGCTCATAGGCTCTGATTTTCTCCTGTTACACCAAGTTCTTTAAATGGAGATTCTTTAAAAGGAGGTATGTTTCCATGGCTGAAAGAGTAACTCCCCAAGCTATGTTCATTTCTGGATCTTCAAACCATCTGATGAGGCAACTTGACTCTTGAGGAAAAAATAAGGATGATCACAATTAGATATCGATGGTTCAACCACAACCGCTTCTCTAAACTTTGTATCCTTTAATGCTTGTCACAAATCAGTCATCTAGCTTAAGATTAATCACATCACAGAGTCCATATAGAGAATATGAAATTATGAAATTCAAAGTACACCCTATTGACCAACCCCATTTCGGAATCAACATTAATACTGAAAAGGGTTGAAGACTAAATCTCATAATTGCCTTAAAAAAGGAAAATTCCGAAGTAAACCCCAATTTCACGAAAAAATAAGAAAAGAGAAGAATAAACTCCACAAATTGACTCCCAATGAATACACCATAAAAGACACCCAAAAACTCTCGTAGTTACAAGAAATAACTCTATGCAACTCAAGCTCTGAAAATCTTTTAAAGACACCTCAAATAAACCTTAACCCTTAGGAAAATTCATCTTGAACTTTCAAACAAACACCATGGAACAATTTATGTCTGATATAGACAAAAACTACATGAAAACTCAAGTTCAAGAAAATTTAAGAAAAATAAAAACGAGACACATCACCAATATTGAGTTGTTAACCATGGTGATACCAAAAACCCAACTAACTAGCTAGCAGACCAAAAGGGATTTTTAAAGAGGTGCTTGAAAAGCAGAAACCAGACAAAAATACAAGAGATGCATAACACGCCCGGAAAAAAGGAAGACCTAAATCCAGAGTTTAAAGGGTGTAATAGGGGCAAATAATTCTAAGAGAAATTCCGAAAAATTAAAACTGATGAGTTTAAAGAGGACATGGGTGAACTAGATTATCACGATCTCAAATTAAAGCAAAACCAAATCTAACCTAACAATTAAAGTCTACTTCAACTCAACAGACAAATTTTAGCAATTATCAGATTGAAAAGAAACTAGGGTGAAATGATTCCTCATAATTTCAAATTAAGCCAAAAAAGATACCTAAAAAGCAAGAACGTATGTGATTGAACAAATTGCAGTGACCAAATTAAATCCTCCACCTCCTTAAAATTAAATTGTAGTTGCAGGAAATCCCACACTACACCCCTCACTCGAATTTGCTTAATTAAACCATTTGAAGATGAGTAACAATATATTTTATTGATTGTTTTCTTGAAAGATTTACAAAGAAATGTAGAACAGAGCTAAAGAAATTACAATCACTCTTAATTTTCTCTCTCCTAATGACTTGCTTAACAATTCAAAAAGAATCCTCTCCCACAACAGACTAACTCAACCCTTTATATAGGGTAATACACAGTGGATGACAGCTAAGCTGTCCTTTATTTTCGGGAATAACTCGCGAAGTGTCGCGAGTGTTATAAACGTTTTTCCTTGCGACACTCCTAAATCTCGCCAAGTCTTCATACTTTTCTCATGTTTTGACTGTCGTCATCCATTGCGTCATTTATATTACTTCCCTGCGATGCCTTCGCAAAGTGTAGTCGTTATTATTCTCGCAAAGTATTGATGTCGCGATATTCTGCTCCTACATCTTGCCTCTTTTTTCTTGAATATTGCTTGAAGAACAATCTTTAAGAAAAAATCCGTTGTTGTAATAGTCTTTGATTTTTGTTGATGAAGGAACGAGCGAAAGAATATTAGACTTGAAAAGTACGTACTTGCCTCTATTCTTTTGCGAAGTTCCGAAGCTTTGAAAAGTAATTTCAAAAGTATCATCCCGAAGTATGAAATATTCTTGAAGAAATATAAGAAGTATTTAATCCTCTAAATGTAAGAAGTATTGCAAATCCGTCATACGTAACTTTCATTCTATGTTCTTTGCCTCATGCTATGAGTTCATATCCTCATGAGGTTGTTCATACTTTCCTCATGAATTATACTGATATCATATGCTACATCATTCTTTTAGTGCTCTGCGAAGTCGTATTTGGGTTTGCGATATTACACTTTGAAATATCGCGATTGTCTATTTTTCACCAAAATTTTTTGTCAGCAAAGGTCCGTGCATTTAGGGATGACCGCTTACACGTGTCTAAAATTCCCTTTTTACCGATAGTTTTTAATGCTACCCGGTTACTCTTTTCCTGTCTATTTAAGGGAGAATTTCCCATGAGAATTCTTCTTTCCTTTTATTTCATCTTCTTTACTGTCTGCAATTTTCCTCCACTATCTTTCTTCACCGTCTTCTTCATCGTCTTTCTACTGTAATTCTTCTGCTACTGTTTCCATGGCATCAAGGTTTGCGAATTTTGTTAAATTTAATCATTTCGTTGATTGATCTTTCCTTATGAAATAGTTTTGTTCTGATATTTTTCCCCTTTTGTTTTAGCAAGGACAAGTCTAGCACCAAATCCATCGTTACAAACCCTAATATTCCCAAGAGTTCGCAGCCGAAGTCCTTTGCTTCCAAGAGAAAGACTGCGAATGACAAGGTATTAAGAAACATTTATCTTTTTAATAACAATATTGTTGCCTCTGTTTCTTATTTAACCTGTTATTCGCAGGATGACAAAGATATTAATTTATCTCCCAAGAAACCTCGCCACTTTAAACCTGTCGCACTTTCCGCCATTACTTTTCCTGGGTTTACATTTACTACTTCTCCTGCGGCATCTTTGCAAGATAACCCAATTCCTTCTTCTCATAACAAATCATCTTCTCCTGCGATGAACTCGCCTGAGAAATTAGTCCCTGAATTCTCCGTTAATGAAATTCTTCAGAATGTTCCCCTCTCCACTTTTACTCTTAATGCCTCTACCTCATCTTCCCTTGTTGATCAAACTCCTCCAACTGGCATTCTTATGGCTAAGGATGACTCAGCTTTTGCCTCTTCTTCCATCATTTCCTCTGAATCTATCTCTCTTACTAAAGAAAATTTAGAAGGGATGGATATAGCTTTTAAAGTTTTATCAACTACCATGAATGATGTTAAGAAAATCTCCACTGATCCTGTCAGATCTAGTGTTTATGAATCTTTAAGTAAGTATTTTGGTTCTGATACGATGTCGCGGGCATCCTTGGAACAAGAAATTAAGATCTTAAAGAATAGCCTTCATAACGCTTCTCTGGATCGCGACAATCTTCATGAGAAAAATGAAGAACTAAAAGGTACCCTTTCCTTCTTTTTTTTTTTTTTTTTTTTTTTTTTTTTTTTGAAGACTTTGTTCGCCTTTAAAGTTTTGAATCGAAACGTAAAATGGAGATATATCAAGTGGAATCTATCGTAGAAGAAACTCGAACGAGAAAGAGATGCTTGGATGGAGCAATATAACCGATTAGATAACCTCCATACATATTCGTTGACCGGATAAATAATCTTACCCAAGAAAACGCCTACTTAGTCTAGAAACAAGAATTGTTAAGTAGCGAATTGTCGCATATGTCATATTCTTTGACTAAATCTAATTTGGAATTGGAAACCTTATCGATGAAAATGGAACTTTGTCCCGAGAGAAGCGAGCTTTGTTGGATAAAGTGGCTATATCCTCGCAAGCAACTTGGTGTTTGTCGAAAAGCATTGAATGAGCAAGAACAATCTATTTGCTCTTTGGAAAATAAACTCAAAGAAACCACAACCGAAAGAGATAAGCTTATTCAGGGTAGAATAACCCTAAGTGTGAAAACAAAACAGCTCAAGGATGAATATACTAAGTTAAAAGAATCTCATTCCTCCCTTGCGAAGGAGAATAATTTATCGATTTCTAATGAAAAAGCTTGCGTTCTCGATTAAAAGGTCTTGTTGGTGATGATTTTGATACTGCCATGGATCATTTGGAGAATAGTTGCTTTGCCCTGACCCAACATCTTATCTCGCAAAAGGAAGGTAGTCATAAAATTTGACTGCCTCAACCACCGTTTTTTCCTTTCTAATTTTTTTCATTTATTTTTTAATCTTAACCCTGCTGTTCTTATATATTTTCGCAGAATCTGAGAAAGATCTTCGCACTTCTCTATCTACTTTGGAATCCTCCCATGCCAAGATTCGCAAGGAAAATACAATTCTGGTTGTTACTCTTTCCCATTCTCGTGATCGTGCCGCGAGAAGACTTAATTATCTCAGCCATCTTAAAGATGTCCAAAGTAGGAATCAACAGAAGGCACTTCTTCGTCAATTTCATCCCAAAGCTGAAGTTGTCGTGAATGAGATCTTACTCTCTAAATCCCTTGAACCTGTCACTGTTGCACCTTTGGAAGTTGGAGATGATGAAGTACCTAATTCTCCTGATAGTGATTATGATTATGAAAGCTGCGAAGATATCGCAAACAATGAACTTGCCGAGAAGGATCTTTATGAAGCTGAGAGTCCCAATGAAGAAACTTTTGATGGAAATCCTCTCACTAGTGAAGGTGATGCTGATAAAATTGTTGAAGGGCTTTTATCATCTCCTGTTGCCGAGAATATCAATGTAGAAAATTAAGTTACTCTTATAATTTTATATCTTTCAGTCTTTCTTTCTGCATGACTTTTTGTATGAGATACTTTTCAATTTTTGTCAAGTACGCTTTTTGATTGGAAAGACCAAATCCTTTGATGAATAATCTTTTATCTTCTCTTTTTATCTCATTTTAGATTTGCGATTTTAATCTCGCAAGCTTACTCGCTTACCTTTAGTTATGTTAAAGTTCACCATTGCGACAAGATCGCAAGATATCCTCATAAATGAAGAAATCTATTGATCTTGTCTTATCATTCTTGTGTGGTCTTATTTTGCCTTCCTAATTAAAGGTCTTATTTCGCCACCCCTCGTTGCGAAAAAATCGCAGGACGTCTTTACATTTTCATGTAATGACCCATTGACCTTGTCTTATCATTTGTTAAGTATTTTTGCCTCTGCAGGATATTTTATTTGCGACAATGTGACAGGCTTAAATATTCTTGCGAATGTAAAATCCCATGACATTGCCGTCTTCGCGACGAAATCGCAGGACGTCTTTGTATTTTCATGCAAAAACCCATTGATCTCGCCTTATCCTTGCGTCAGTATTATTGCCTCTTCAGGATCATTGCACAAATATGACAAGTCTAAATTTCCTTGCGAAAATAAAGTCTCATGACATTTGCGTCTTTTGACACTTATCAGCTCCCTAATGGAGGGTGCCGCCCTTATCTTCTCCCCGGTTGCCCCTTCAAGGAGGCGTACATCGGCCATACAAGACTAGCTCCTCCCATCCGGTCTTAACAACAACCAGCTTGTTTTCGCAGCCTCTTATCCCTTATACCTATATGGCTTATGGTTACGAGACCGCACCCTAAGTGGAGTTTTCTTCGGGCCGAGTGAAAAGATATACCAAGACTTGCCAAGAATGGCCGAGACACTTCAAATGCCCTGTGCACTCTTGGCTCAACCGTGTACCCCGGCGCCTTGAGCATACACTGACTCCTAAGAAGAGATCCTCGGGCGTCCAACCAGGGTATAACCTTATATATATAGTTGGAAATCCAAGGTATCTCCCCCGGATAGGCTTTCATGGGCCCCAATTCTCCATGACTCAGGTTCCAGGAGCGGTGTAACCTTTCCCCTGAGCCATGTCAAGAGATACCCCCTTATATGACGCACTTTAGGTCTTACATTTGCCTCTTGCGAAATATCATTCGCGAACTAAGGTGTACGCCATAAAGGTTCGTCCCATTCACTCACTCATTCATTTTTGTTAATTCATTCAATCATTCATTTTCTGCAATGTATTGCTTGTGAGATATTCGCATAATCTTTCTTTGTTTTATTTAATCTCGCCATCATTCTATCGCAAAAACATTTCATCCAGATTCATATCATTTCATCCATCTATTATGGATAATACTTCTTAAGATACAATCTATTCCATGGTCTATCCAATCTTTGTCCTACATCTCTCCCTTCAGGATCCATTAATCTATATGCCCCTGTGCCAACTATTTCCTTAATGATATAAGGTCCATCCCATTTTCTTGCCAATTTACCACCACTTTCACGCTGATATATTGGTGTCTCTCGCAGCACTGCATCTCCCGGTTGAAATTCACGTATCTTGACACGTTTATTATATTCTCTCGGCTAATCTTCGCTGATAATTCTCCATATGTTGTAGTGCTCTTTCTCTTTTTTCTTCTAATTCATCTAATTTGATCAAAATATTACCCGCACTGAGATTTTTCTCCCAAGCTTCTTTCTTTGTTGTTGGAATCATAACTTCGTCTGGGAGTACAGACTTCTACCCCATATGTTAAACAAAAAGGTGACATGCCTGTAGCTTCTCTTCTAGTTGTATTATAAGCCCATACTGCATTGGGTACTTGTTCGCACCATCCTTTATTGTATCCTTCTAACTTCTTCTTCAATATGTCTGCGATTGTTTTATTCGTCGCTTCTGCCTGGCCATTAGCCTGCGGGTACGAGAGGAGTTGATTTTCCACATCGTATCCGAAATGCATTAGCAAAGCAATTCTATATTTTGTCCTTCAAAGCGCTTCCGTTGTCGGATACCAACCGTGTTGGAATCCCAAATCTGCATATAATGTTCTCAAATATGAAAGTAAAAACATCCTTGTCGCGAATGTGTTGTCTTGCTTTCACCTCTCGCCCATTTTGTGAAATAATCTGTGGCGACAATTAGATATCTTCTCTGTCCTGTTCCTGGTAGAAATGGTCCCACAATATCCAAGCCCCATTTTCCAAAAGGCCACACACTTGTTGAAGAATTTAATGGCGCTCCCGGTGCATGTATCTTCTTCCCATGTCTTTGGCAATCTTCGCAACGCCTTGATATTTGTTTCGCGTCCTCATGCATATATGGCCAATAATAGCCCTGCATTTTTGCTTTATATGCTAAAGATCTTCCACCACTATGATTACCAGCGTCCCCGCTATGTAACATCTTCAATATGGTTTCTCCTTCCTTCCTTGTTACACATCTGAATGAAGGTCCATTAAAAGATCGTCGGTATAGTACCCCATCTCTTAATTCATAATTTGTTGCCCGGCTTTTTAATTTGTGTGTTTCTAATCTATTTCTTGGTGTTTCCCCTTTTGTCAAGTATGCATGAAGTTCTGTTCTCCAATCCTCTTCGCAAAGCGCTTGTATTCCATCTTCTATTAACATTACATCTGTTTCCTGTTCTTCTTCTTTATTAATTGACGGTGCTAAAAGTGTTTGTATCTTTATATTTCTCGTAGTTGGATCTGTCATCATACTTGATATAAAGGCAAAAGCATCTGCGAGTCTATTATTTCTCCTTGATATATGTCTCCATTTTATTTTCAGATCTCGCACCGACACTCATCAACAAGTTTCTTGTACTTTTGCAAAGATGGTTCATTTATAGTATATTCTTCCTTTATTTGGCGAATAGCCAATTGTGAATCATTGTAATCCTCACGTTTTCCAATTTCATCTCTATTGCGAATCGCAAAGCATGTATTATAGCTTCATATTCTCGTTTCATTATTTGTTGACGCGAATTCTAATCAAGGAAAAAGCCATTTTGTTACCTTCTCGCGATATCACAACAATTCCAATCCCGTTACCTTCTCCATTAGATGACCCATCTACTAATATTTCCCATCTATTCGGCTCGCTTAACAAATCTTTTGGATCTCCATGTTCTTCATCTACGTCCATTATTTCTTCTACTGGTTCATCCTCTTCCAAAGGAAATTCTGCTAAAAAATCCGCGACCACTTGTGACTTTGGTGAAGACAATATTTCATATTTGAGTTTGCAATTATTTATTTGGGCATTCCATCTTTCAACTCTCCCCGATCTTTTGAATTTTTCATTATCGATTCGATTGGCACTTTCGTTACTACCTTAACAATGTGCGCTTGAAAGTATATGCGAAGTTTAAATGTTGCGTAGACCAATGCCAAGATTAGTTTTTCAATTTTTGAATAATTCATTTCTGCGGCGTTGAAGGTTTTTTGATGTAGTATATTGGCTTTTCTACCCCTCGCGTCCACTCGTAGCAATATCGCACTTAATGCATGCGAAGTAGTCGCAAGATAGATTAATAATTCTTCTCCCGGTTCTCGCTTTTTGTAAAATTGATATATCCATTAAATGTTCCTTTATTCCTTGGAAGGCTTTCTCACACTCGTCATGTCCATCTAAACTTTGATCCCTTTTTGAGAATCTTTGAAAAAGTGTTTACATTTATCGATGATCGCGAGATAAACCTCCTAGCGAAGCTAGTAACCCATTTAACTTCGAACATCTTTTACTGTCGCCGGCGTTGGCATATCGCGAACTGCTTGTACTTTCTCCGGGTCGATTTGGATTCCCTCTTTTGATACAATGTAACCTAAAAATTTTCCCGATGCAACCCCAAAGGTACACTTTTCTGGATTTACTTTGATGTTGAAATGTCTCATTTGTTCAAAAATTTCTTTCAGATCCTGTATGTGGTCTTTTGCTTTCTTACTTTTGATTAACATATCATCTACATACACCTCTAGCGTTTTGTGTATCCATCTCGCGAACACCTTTTCTACCATTCTTTGATATGTTGCTCCAAAGATTTCGCAAAAACCAAACGGCATTTTTGTATAACAAAGATAATCCTCTTGGAGCGAAGAAAGCGGTATGTTCTTGATCTTCTTCCGCGAGAGGAATTTGATTGTACCCTTTATATCCATCGAGAGATGATATCCGTTCGTTTCCTGCTGCTGCTTCAACCAATTGCGGGATATATGGTAATGGGAAGCTATCTTTGGGACAAGCTTTGTTTAGATCGGTAAAATCTATGCAAATTCTTATCCCTTTCTTCTTCTTTGGGACTATAACCATATTTGCTATCCATTCGGGATATTTTGCTTGTCTAATAATTCCCGCATCTAACATTTTCGCAACTCTTCTTCTATTTGAGGATGATATCTTTGTTGC
Organism: Papaver armeniacum; assembly: GCA_023531295.1. Taxonomy (NCBI): domain Eukaryota; kingdom Viridiplantae; phylum Streptophyta; class Magnoliopsida; order Ranunculales; family Papaveraceae; genus Papaver; species Papaver armeniacum. The sequence continues at coordinate 65,454 of JAJJWW010012616.1, forward strand.
GATCTTTCTAATTCTTTGTTTGAATGGCCTTATATTTTTGTCAATTTCCAATTTATGACAAGCTACATATGGGTCTATACTGCATTTCATCCATATCCCACGCGAAGATATCTTTATAGTCTCGCAAAGCAAATCAATAGTTCTTTTTCTTCATGTTCTTCCATTTTAGTCCCAATTTTTAACATCTTAGGTTCTTCTTTGGTTCCAACATTCACCTCTTTTGTTTGTTCTCGCCGCAATGTAGCTAGCTTTCGGTTCTCCCATAGGGGTTGGTCCTTTCATTTCTTTACTCTGCGAGATTTCGCTAGGTATTCCTTTTCCTTCTTTTGCCCTTATCATGTAAATTTTAAATTCTTCTTCTTTTCTCGCTGCCTTTACCATTTTCTTACGATCTCTTCGCTTCTTCACTCGTTCTTCATAATGCTTTACTTCGTCTTGATGATATATTCTCCCTTTATCAATATCTCCTCTAATTTCACCAATTCCAGTTGGCGTGGGAAATTTGATACACTCGATGAAGTGTTGACGCTACAGCCTTGATTGCATGTACCCATGGCCTCCCTAATAACATGTTGTACGGCGATTCCATATCCACTACACTCATTGTTACTTGCGTTTCAATTCCTCCCAACAGAATTCGTATCTTTACTTCTCCTTTAGGTTTTGTTATAGATTTTCCAAAGCCATGGATATAATACGTTGGGGAAATCATTTCTTCATCTTTATATCCTAATTTTTTGTAAGTATGGTAAAACATGATGCTCACCAAACTACCTGTGTCTACCAAAACCCTATTTATTGCCCATTCTTCTGCTGCTTTCGCCGATTCTTCTTTATTTTTGCATACATTTATTGTGATCACTAATAGAGATGTATGATTCAGTCCTTCTTTAGGTACTTGATTGTTGTAAATGTTATTTTCTCGCTTTTCCCACTCTTTCAAAGACGATATCTTCTCCTCATCTATAATCTTTTTTCCTTCAAAATCTCGTTTATGTATTCTTCCTCTGATATTTTCGTGAAATTCATTAATTAAACTGTACTCCATATCTTCATTATATTCCTTGTTTCTTCCTTCCTCCACCTCATCTGATTTAACATCTTTCTCTCTCATTTCCTTGATTCGGATAATTTTGGCTACAATCTTTTAGAATCTTCCCTGTTTCTAGCGCATATGTAGTTGCAGGAAATCCCACACTACACCCCTCACTCGAATTTGCTTAATTAAACCATTTGAAGATGAGTAACAATATATTTTATTGATTGTTTTCTTGAAAGATTTACAAAGAAATGTAGAACAGAGCTAAAGAAATTACAATCACTCTTAATTTTCTCTCTCCTAATGACTTGCTTAACAATTCAAAAAGAATCATCTCCCACAACAGACTAACTCAACCCTTTATATAGGGTAATACACAGTGGATGACAGCTAAGCTGTCCTTTATTTTCGGGAATAACTCGCGAAGTGTCGCGAGTGTTATAAACGTTTTTCCTTGCGACACTCCTAAATCTTGCCAAGTCTTCATACTTTTCTCATGTTTTGACTGTCGTCATCCATTGCGTCATTTATATTACTTCCCTGCGATGCCTTCGAAGTGTAGTCGTTTATTATTCTCGCAAAGTATTGATGTCGCGATATTCTGCTCCTACATAAATATTTAATCCTCTTAGCTCCAACCCAGATCGATGAACTTATGTAAGAGGTTTCCATCAGAGCCTATGAACGACTGTATTAGCCGCTCATGGCCTAATTCTCATAGTCTAACCAATTTTGTTACCATGGTGGTTATTCATTACTATATTGTACCCAAAAACTGCTGAGCAAACTATAGTGCCTGCTCATACACCGGCGCAACCAACTTGGTTGAATTTAGGGGGGAAACACAAAACAAAACAATCAAGATTATTAATCAGAAAACGGTTTGGCCTTTTGACTTTTATTTATTTGGAATGGGAAGAAAGGCAGTGGAGAAATGAGGGGCTTTAGGAAAAATATACTATTATCAAAGTAGTCGAACTCTCTCCTCGGTTAGGGAGGGAAATTGTCTAAACTTGGCCTAATATCTGGAACCTATTTATCAGAGACTTATAATTAATTGCTACTCATTAGTCATGCTTGTACTTAACTAAAATTAAAATTTTAATACTATAATATAATTAAGTGTGTAACACTGTTATAATGAACCTATTAATAATGTTTTTAGAGGTTTTTACATTTGATAACTTTCATTTGAGATTTTACGAAAAAAATTATTTTCTGATTTTGGTGCATCCAGGGTCAACTCACAAAAACTGCCAACTCGTTTTGCTCAAAAATTAGTTGAAATCGACAAAATTGGTCGCCTTAATCTCCAAAAATGGGAAATGACTTGGAATCAGAAATCGCATCGGTCATATAGCGAGCAGTGATTACTCGGCAAGTAATCTCCCTTGGAGAACGATTTTGACCAGCCATTATGTAATTAAACCGCCTCTGACATTTAACTTTTTTGCTAGGTCCCATGATATTCAGTTTTGGACCCACCGCACCTCAAGAAAAGGTTTGCATTCTCTCTTTGAGAATATTTTAGGGTTTAGCAGTTTTAGTGTGGTTTTTTTTGGACGGTTTATCCAGAACCATTGCTATTTAATAAATTATAAATGTCATGTTTCTTGTATTTAAAATTCTAAATAAACTTGGAATATTGTTCATCATTTCCTAGTGGTACAACATGGTCTCAAGAAATATGATGTGTAAGACATCACTAGCATCCACATTTTATATATTATGTGAATTAAACGAAGAAATTTTCGAGACTTTAACCTTGTTAAACATGTGGTGTTTTCTGGGTGTGTTTGTTAGTCTGTTTACTCGTAGCAACATTTAGATTATTATTGTAGATGAATGAAGCTTCCGCAAGTTTTAGGTGTTTTAACATTGCAGTTGGTATCGAATCTTAAGATAAACTTTTTTGAACTTGAGTATTCTTAATATTGCAGTTAAGATTTTTGTTAACTTTTTCGAGTCAATTCTGATCTCAACAAAGGTTTGTTTGTTATATCTACTCGAGTCTTTTATGAACAATGGTTAAAACATAGCAGCCAAATGACACATCGGGAGAAACTTGTTATCAATATCTAAGGATTAGGAAATGAAAGAAAAAACTACTCACATGGAGCTTAACTCAAGGCAGAAACTTAACAGAATCAATAATTTTGGTTTATGAAGGACGAATTTCATGGATGCGCTTGTTTATCTTAACCTAGACAAAGCTCAAGAAGGTCAACCAAGTGTGAAGAATAACAAGCAGTGATACTCATTAAGTTAACTTTAAGGCGCGTCAAGGGGTGTTATCAACATAAAACTTCAACTATGGATCTTTGGCAAAGTTATATAAAGAATACTTAGTGAAGAACGTGGATAATAGGATATGTCTTAAGTGAATTTTATATCGTTGATACAACATGAAAAACAAAGAAATTTGGAAGAACACCTAGACTCTTTTAACAAACTTTGTCTGAGTTGATTAACTATGACGAGATCACCGAAAGGCACCGAACAAGCTTTATGTCATGGAAATCCTCTCCATAGTGTCCTGAGCCTATGATTAAATTATTACAAGGTAGCACAACACTTTGAAGTATGAATAGTCATTCTTTGCATTAGGAAGTGAGGAATTCAGAAAATGCATATGTAAGACATTGAAAACTAAACTTAAATAATGCAACAACAAAAAAAAAATCAATCTACCAAGATAATTATCCATCTTCCTGATTTATTCACCGCACAATGATGTAGCCACTTTTAGAGCAATGCTCGGTTGAACCCACAATTTTTTCTATCTCAAGCTTGTTGTCAATGTTAGATGATCAAAACTATATCTTGATTTCTAGTTTACTAAGTCAAGTCTCGGGCTAGGTTATAATTTGGTAGTTGAGTATCAGACATCACCCTTGAAGACTGAAGATCTATGAAAACATTTGGAGAACTTTTGTATCAGGTATGTGAAGACTGAACCATTCTATTTTGCTCACTATATTACCATTCTATCTGTTGAGACAATGTTGTATGACTTTTCGTATATTTACAAAGAAGAAGTAACGAGTCAAGCTTGTCTTGTTAAAAATCTCGGAATATGATTTTAGCAAAGATGTTCAATGGTCCTTAAAAATATTAGTTCTAAACAATTTATGGTTTGAATTAATTTGTGGATCAATTGAAAATTTCCCATGCAAATGATTTTATCACGTGAGAATGTTTCAAACATCACAAGAGAGAAATTCAGAACTACTGATATTTCTGCTCGGCGTAGGTTGGCGAACCAGTCCGCAAACCATAGATATATGAGTTTCAGAAATACAGGGAGATTGGCGAACCAGTTCGAAAACCGTAAGTTCAGTAGGGAACAATTCACGAACCCGGTTCACAAACCGTTGTGACTGAATTCTTAAAATTGGTATTTTAGGTTAACAGTTAGCAAACCCGGTTTGCGAACCGTGGTCAACTTAGTTCGGTAGTCTTGTATGGTTGGCGAACCCGCTTCACGAACCGTTGCACCCTGACTCGTGATCAGGCCTTACGGCTCAAGAACCGTTGTACCAACTGTCCCAACAGATTTTAGTAGATGCTCAAAGACTTATTTTTTAAATATGTTTAGCATTTCTAGAACCCTCTCAAACACTTCTAAGACTTCATTGATCAATCAAACACTTCTGTGTGTGCATCATGATTAAATTCTTATGTGTTTAAATAAGCATCAAATTGCTTTTAGTTCTTTGGCATAGTTTCCAAACTGAACAAGTCATTATACACGGTTCATAGTGTATATTCTTCTATTGTCTTTTCAATACCTATAGTGTTTGCTTGATTCCCAAGTTATCTTAGCTTGAATTCTAAGCAACCCCTGGTCTTCGAAAACTATAAATAGAGATGCTTTTTCAACTTGGAAATTCATTCCCTGACACTTTGTGTCCTAGTTGATTCTAGAGTCATCCTCTATAGACCTAGGTTTCCTCTGAGAAACATAATTAGGTTTACGACTAAAAGACTTCGCTTTGGGGATTCATGAAGCCATGTACGACTATCTTTACCTTGATAATTCGTGTATCATGATCTTGTTTTTCAGTTATCAAGGTTTTCGTCTCAGACTTTGTGATTCCTCCAGATAGATATCTGAAAACTGATCTTAATTGATCTTTTGAAGATTGTTCTTGAGAGGTGGTCAAGAATCTAGGTTGCTCTTTGGGAGTCGTAAGTTCCGAATTTATGAGGTTTGCTAGCTTTTTCTATTGCAAACAGATTTATTCACCTTTCTCTTTGTTCTAAACGGAAATTAAATAGGCTTATCTGTTAAAGAAAAATTGGTATCAAAAGTCTTCACTTCTGAAGAAACAACTCTTAGGTTGTAAAGGACGTCAGTTAATGGAATCATTCCGTATAGCCTTGCGAGGTTCAAGAGACGTAAAAAGTGTGATTGTAACTGGATCACTTGGAGGGTGGATTCGGTCTCAGTTACATTCCAGTCTGAAGTCTGTTAGTGGGCTAGGGCTGTAGCGGCTTAATACAGTTTGGTGTTCAAATTTGGACGAGGTCCCGGTTTTTCCTGCAATTGTGGCTTCCTGGTGAACAAAAATTTTGGTGTCTTGTGTTTTTCCTTTTCCGCATTATATTGTTTATTTTTATAACTGGATTTACGCAACTTGTACATACTCAATCTTAGGAGATACGTAGATCTAATTGTAACCGAATACGAGACTCGTTTCTTGTAGAATTCATATCTGGAAAGATAGATAACAAGTTTAATTACTTGGCAGAATTCCGATTGGGTTATTTGGATACGACTAGATTGATCTTGGAAATCGATTTTTGAGATCGTCCAAGTACTCTTCTTAACAACCAGGTTCACGGCTCTTTGTCTCTATACATACTGATTGAGAAGAGGTGGAGATAGAAACTCTATATACATACTGTCATGGATCATTCAGTTGGTCTACTTGCAATTGTATTAGGTTTTGTCCATATAGGTTACCGAATGAAAAAGTTGGTGGTGTACTTGGTACCCCTGTATTTTCAGCCACTTCTTCTTATGTTAGTTTTGCCTTTTCATGCATTAAAATCCTTAATCACGTGCTCACATATGTCAAAAACAGGATTCAGTGGACATAATGTTTGTTTTTCGTCTTCTATATTCTCGTCATAGTGAATTAAATCAGTAAGAAGTTTGTTAAAAGAATATAGGTGCTCTGTCATAGTTTTATATGTACACAGTTACAAATTTTTCTTAAAATATATCATGTCATTTTCACTAAGTATTCTTTCTCAAAATTTCCTTAAGTTCTTTACTTGAACCACGTGATGATGCTACATTCTTATTGTCATTTCTAAGCGCCCTCAAATTGAGCCCAGACAAAAAATTTGGAGCTTGTTTTGCTGCCTATTATTTATTACATCTGGACGACCTTCTAGAGCTTCGTCTAAGTCAAGATGAACATACGAATCCATTAGACATGTTCTCTACAAAATTATTGGTTCTGAAAAATAATTCTACCTCCAATCGTGCTCCATTAGAGTGTAGTATTTCTTTCTTTTTTTCTTATACACGTGCCATGATTGAGATTCTAGTGTGTAGAGAGTCATCTATTTATATTGATGAACAATGTTAAACAAAGAAGGTTCGTGAACTATTTTCCATGTTTAAGAACTACTTTATAATCAAGCAAGCTAAACTTCTCTGTATATATTTTGTACGAAAGCATATGAGAAGTTTGTTTTGAATCACAAAGAAGATGTGTGTAACCTTAATGCACCAAGTGGTTTGCCAGAGAGCCACAATAAGTAGTTATGGAACCGTCAAGCACAGGTAGAGTATTTATCACACGACTGAATAATTTCCTGTACGATCAAGACATTTTGTGAACTCATTTTGTAACTCAACAACTTTTTGAATTTGGCAAGTTCGCAAACTGTCAAAACAATTTTTGTACTTGAAATCAAAAGGTGTGCATGAATAATCTAAACTAATTCGCGAAATCTATGAATCAGTTCGTGTACCTTTGAATTAAATAATGTCTGGTACTATTTCATAATCGACAAGTTCGCGAGCTGAGCAAACTAGTTCGTGTATGCGAGTTAAGTGGGATTTAAAAATCAAGTTTTTATGTTTATAAATTCAAGTCCATGAACTGCATGTGAAAATGCAGGGGTTTAACAACCACACCCAAAAATTCGTTTGGCAATCTGAGAGGACTTACTCCAATGTACTTTCTAGAGAATCAACTAGACAGTCAGACTCAATCTAGAAAAAAGTACATAAAAGAGTTTATATCTTTGTTTCATAATGTAATCAACAAATCAAACAGATAGAAATCCGTGAGCCTGATTATTATGTGAAACAACTTGAACGGTACCAAAGACCAATGTTCAATTTAAATCAACAACCAAAGGTTGGATTATTAATTTATTGATCTTAACGCACAACCTGTGATATTTCAATTATATAACAAAATGTAATACGGAAAAAAAATAACACAGACACCATAATTTTGTTAACGAGGAAAACTGCAAATGCAGAAAAACCCCGGGACCTAGTCCAGCTTTGAACACCACACTGTATTAAGCCGCTACATACACTAGCCTACTACCAATTAACTTCGGACTGGACTGTAGTTAAACCCTAATCAATCTCGCACTGATTCAAGGTACAGTTGCATTCCTTACGTCTCTGATCCCAACAGGATACTACGCACTTGATTCCCTTAGATGATCTCACCCACAACCAAGAGATACTACGACCCAAAGTCGAAGACTTGATAAACAAATCTGTCTCACACAGAAAAGTCTATGGATTGAATAAATTTGTCTCCCATGGAAATACCCAAGAGTTTTTGTTCCGTCTTTTGATAAATCAAGGTGAACAGGAACCAATTGATATACCGGTCTTATATTCCCGAAGAACATCCTAGCATTATCAATCACCTCACAATAATCTAAATCGTATGATGGCGAAACTAGATATTGTGGAATCACAAACGATGCGACGAAGGTGTTTGTGATTACTTTTTATCTTGCTTATCGGAGATTAAATCTCGAGCAAATCTTAGAGAAGATAGTACTCAATACGATATAAAACAACAAGATCTAAACACACAACTACAAAGAAAATAGTTGGGTCTGGCTTCACAATCCCAATGAAGTTTTTGAAGTCGTTAACCTACAGGGTCTCGAAGAAACCTAAGGTTAAAGGAGAATCGACTCTAGTTTATGTAACTAGTAACATACATGAGGTGTGGGGATTAGGTTTACCAGTTGCTAGAGTTCTCCTTTATATAGTTTTCAAATCATGGCTTGCAATCCAAGTTACCTTGGTAACAAAGCATTCGATATTCACCGTTAGATGAAAAACCTGATTCAACCAAGCTAATATCTTTCAACCGTTAGATCGAACTTAGCTTGTTACACACAAATGAAATGTACCCTCATTTAGGTTTATGTAACCGTACCCAAATGTGTACACCATGTTGGCTCACAAATAGTTAACCGAAGTTAGCCATATGATTACTCTCATATCAACCTTATTCATCTTAATCATAACTAGTTCAAATGACTCAAATGAAACTAGTTAAAGAGCCTTTCAATTGCTATATTATCATAGAAGTATATCATAACACAATGGAAGCAAAATCGGTTTGATTCAATCGAATCAATTCATGAACATTATAGCCACGGTTTGCAAAGATTGCATTCCTTATTTTATAAATGTTTAAGTTCATGTACATAACCAATTTTAGAAAGTAACCAACTCAAGTATGCAAACGGGTACACATACTTAAGTAGTCGGGCCGAGTTTGGTTACGCCAGTACGCGTACGGGTGCGCATACCAATTTACATTCCAAACTCCAGTAGAAATTCACGGACGTGAGACTTCCGCCAGTATGCGTACATGTGCGCATACTTGCCCAGACATCCAACAACCTCCGACGCGTGTATGCGGCACGCATACTTCAGGTTCCCGGTTTTGGACTTACACACAAATGTGATAACACACTATGTTTATATCCAAACATGGTTACATGATTCTAAGCTATTTGTTTCAATTATTGAAACTTTCTTAGAGGATGACAATAGTCGTTTTCACACACTATTAGCATCAAAGCAATTTTCAAGATATTGAAATAATCATAACGAAACATTCCAAGACTACACCAAATGATTGTATCACACAAACCATGTAAGATGTTACTCGGAAATTTTCACATGATATAATATGAACTTGGTCAAAGCGAAAGCTTTCCAACACATATTTCGAGAAATATGTAAGCGAGATAAACTCAGCTCGAAATCTAAAATGTGTATATAGAAAACTATATCGTAATACGACTTATGTCTCAATATAGGAGATAGAGTAGAAATAGACTTTCCAAGTGATAGATGAGTTTCAGTCTCCGCATACCTTTTGTTGATGAAGTTCCACAAGCTCCCCTTAGTAGTTCTTCGTCTTCAAATGATGAACGCCGTGAAGTCTAAACTCAACTACACAATCTATGTCTTAGTCTGAGACATCTATAAATAGACTAGAAATCAAGACTTATAGTTTTGATCACTAACATTGACAAACATGCTTGAGATAGCAACGCATGCGAAATCGACTGAGCAATGCTCTAACAGCATGAATCAGTTTGTGAAATTTAAGAGATAACTTGACTTACTTATTAGCTTGCATTCTTCTTCTTTTTTTTTTGCAATGTTCATCATTATACTATAGGCATACAACTTGTCTTAGTAGATAGAATGACAGATAATATGAGTAAATAGGATAATCAGTTTTCACATACCTTTGTTGATGAGGTATACGTTAACCCTTTTGTTCTTTAGTCTTTAATCTTCAAGGTATACGTTAACCCTTTTGTTGATACTCAACTATCATGCTCTATTCCTAGTCCGAGACTGACTTTCGTAACCTATGAATCAAGACATAGTTTTGATCAACTAAAATAGAAAATAAACTTGACGTACAAAAACTTGTGAGTTTGACCGAGTGATGCTCTAACATAATTAATGGTATTCTTCTGATCTAGAGATGCAAATGAATATCACGATGTTTGTCGAAGAACAACCAGCATATATATTCTGATATTGCGTAAAGAATCGAATGACGAGTTAGATGAGGATAGGCAACTGAAAAATAATATAATGCAAGTATTCACAACAAGATAAATGTTTTGTGGGCGGGAATTTACCATCAGTAGCTGATGCACGATCATTTTTTTCTAACTATGTGCACTCCGACCAAAGTATCCAGGGTCCATTTCGCATTGACCCCACACTTGGTGATAAAGATTATTGATATGCTTCATCAGGTATAATCTTTATTTCATTATTAAAAATAATATATGCCATAATCCTGAACAAAACGTTACTGCAACCCTAAGGATCCTAGGTTATGGCATGCCAATGAATGCCACAGATGAGTATATTTGTATAGGAAAAACAGCTGCATACATGTATCTTTCATTATTTTGTGAAAAACTAATTAATTATTTTCGTCCAACATTTTTACGAAAACCAACCAAGGAAGATGTTAGAGAAATACTAGTCCAAAACAAGGAGATGGGCTTTCAAGGCATGATAGGTAATCTTGATTGTATGCATCAGGTGTGGTAAGGATGCGCTACTTTTTGAACAGGTTAATATTAGGGTCGTTGTTACGCAAAACTAATTGATTCCCTGTTGCTACTTATGATTGTTAGATATGTCATGCTTTTTTTATCTTATGGGTTCACAAAATGACATAAATGTTTTGTACGTATCGCCTTTGTTTGGAGACTTAAAGTATAAAATTTGTTTTAAAGTTAATTTCACCATCAACGGGAATCACTACACTCATGGGCATTATTTGGCGGATTAAATTTATCCAAAATTGCCAAGCTTAGTTGAAGCATACAGTCATCCCCTTAATGACAAAGTTCGTCGTTTAACGAGGTTTAGATTTTAACAGGAAACAAACAAATTTAAGGAAGGATATTGAACATGCCTTTGGAATTTCAAAGAGGAAGTTCGCCATCTTTTGTGGACCATATCGTGGTTTTAATCCTCATGAGATAAAACTATGTTCTTGTGCATAATTTTGTATAACATGGTAATTCAGGAAACTGGGTGTTATAAAACTTGGAGTAATATTTGGATCAAGGTTTGAGGCCTGAAAGTCAACCATCAAGAGGTTTCCTGAAAGGGATTATGCAGCACGATTAATTACATTCAAAATCAAAATTTGTCTGACGAGGTAGAAATTATCTGAAAACGTATTTTGGAACTGAGTTTGAAAGATCAAACTGGCACATGTGAAGTTCAATTGGAATTATTTTACTATTTTAATTTTCATTTTGTATTAAATTTCTTAGTTTATATATGTAGTACGATTTCCAAATAATTATCACAAAAATTCAAAACTAAAACGACATTTTACTTAAAATAGCTATTAAGTATAAATCAGAATCCTTAAATATTAATTTGAAGTTCATACTAAAACATTAAAATAAATTTATTGTTAAAAACACTTCAAACTAACCATTATATTTACCAATCAATAAGTTCAATTTCACCACCTTCATCATCTTCCTCATCTTCATTTAGTATTAGCAAATTGTTCATTTTGTTGTTCTTTTTTCATTTATTTTTTTAACCTGTTATAATCAATTTCCTACATATAACTATACTGCACATACATTACGTAAATGTTTGCTTTAAAAACCTTATGCTTGTCCAAATTGTTGAAATATTTTTGTTGAGTAAGATGACTTATTTTAAACGTATTTTTCAGGATCTTCCGATCAATTGATCTTTGTTTCTGTTCGTTAGTCTGGTTCTTCATCAATTCGACCGTGTTAAAATCAGGTCGAGATCCTTATTAAGGTAATTTTATCCGTCTTGCTTCATTCCTTCCTACACCTTCAATTTCTTTTTTGGTACTAACAACATTGAGATTTGGATTTGATAGTAGGTTTGTTTGCAATAGTTGAGAATATGGTGTATCAAAAATATGCAGAATTTTCTTTTGAAGAAGAGTATGGGGATTTTCCTGGCACTTGTTGGAGACCTTTTAACGACGCCGGATTATATTTGTTCAATTGCTTTAAGATATCGTAAGAACTTTCCAATTGAAATTGTTTTTTGTATGTGGGTGTCAATCCTCCCTATAAGTTTGTTGTTGTAATTTACAAAAAAAAAAAAAAAACAAACAAAAAATATTATTTAAAATCACAACAAATTCAAATTTCAAAATGGTAAAAGATAAACAAATTATATAATTGTTCTTACCACGTCAAGATCAGTTCCATCACTCTTTCAGGGGTGTTTGACAACATAATCGCAACAACATATAAGGCCGCTTGACTATAAGATTACACCGACATGACCTGGCAATCCTTTCGAATCACGATTGTTTCTTCACAATTTTTTTTTTTAAATATGTTATCCCAAAGAGTGTCATGATTTTATTGGAGACCATTGATAGCACCTTATGTAAATTGATCGTAATATCTGCAAATGCATTATGTTCGTGACTTTGAATCTTGAATCCCAAGACTTTGTTGCTGCCCTGCGGAAGTTGGGAATAGATGGCTATATTAATGATAATCAAATATCATTTCTGGGATTAGAAAAACTGTGTGACAAGTGCGGAAAAAGTGTTAGTTGAAATGAGTATGAAATTGGATTTATATATAAAAGATTAAATTTTGGACTGTCAGATGATATGATCGTTGAACGACAAATAAGAGCGAGCGGCATCGTCTCCGCCGCTGGAAATATATGTTGGAGATTTGGGTACAAGAGGATGAAAAATCTGAGAACAAAAAGAATACAAGAATGTTGTACTTCTGGCTTCAAGGCCTTGCGATTCTTTTCAGCAAACATTTCGACCATTCCCAAGTAATTGGAAGAGTACAATCGGTCAATGAAATAATGCTTTCAGGATACAGTGAAGCCCTATAACAACGTTGGTGGGTTCAAGAGTTGTATTCTCTTGACCCAACCAAGAACACACAGTATTTGGAATCTGATGATGCTTAGAGAAAAAAGAAATCAGAGATTTTTGGTGTGTTTTTCCATATTTGAATGAAAACAAATCATCACAACTTATAGGGAACTCATGCCTATTGGAGATGCCTCTTCACTTCCAAAAGACATCTATAGTGTCTAGTGGGAATGGATGTGTCTTATGTGATGGTTTTGGAGATGCCTTTTCATCTCCAACAAACACCCATTGCGTCTATTCAGCATATGACGCTCCAATCATAACGGCAAAACAAAAACGAAAATCATTTTATTTTCTAAGATATTGAAAATATTCAACAATATAGACTTGGCCGAGAGATCGAACCTATACCGCTCGGTATAAACTTGACCTCAATGGACAAATATGCAAACACACATGTGTACTAATCAACTCTGCACATTTGCCCACTCCATATTGGGTGAAAATTGGCGTCCATAGGAAGAGGCCTAAGTAACAAGATTTGTTCTCGTAGTATAACTGCCGTTAATATAATCCAGAAATGTTGGTGTCATCCTGTTTTCAAAAACAAATGTTAATTCGGTTTAGTCCAGGGAAAGGGTGGCACCAAGTAGGCTAGCCCAGTTGGCCAGGAGTCTGACTCTGAAATAGGAGGTCAGCAGTTCGAGTCTCCGTTCAAACGTAAGTATACTAACTTTAACATGGGTTTAAGAGCCGAGTTTGCTCAGTGGGGAGTAAGTCGGTGGCTATCTTCGCTTGGCGGCGGACGGGCCTATGCCTAGCATCGGGAAAAAAAAATGGCAATAGGCATTATACAGAAAATTTACGTTCGTGACTTGGTGTTAAATTTGCAACGCCATTCAGACCGTTAGTACTGTTGTAGTTTAGCAATTGTCGCTGTCTTATACCCGACAAGCGATTTGTATAATTCGTATCTATCATTCAAGAAAACACATATAAAAACAAAATTGTGGTCTTAAGCGACATGCAATACGTGCATAAATCAATACGGGCCCCTTCAAGTGAGGCCTCCCGTTGTGTACGAAGGTACAATTCAAGAAAAGTGACCTCCCTTGAGTGCATGCATACAAGACATAAGACGAGAATACTACTTTCCAGCTTCGCAAATAAGTAAGGGTGAGGATATGATTTTCCGTATAATCTATGGCTTATTTTGGTCCCCAAGCTCGGAATTCCACCGTCAAATGTTCTATTTTCCCAGCCTTAGATTATAGTACTGATTTTTTCGGCAGCGCATCCATTTCCTGGGTCATCCGGCCCTGCATCTCTGGGAAGGGATTACGAGAGAAATAAAAGAGTTCGTGGGAAATGAAAAGTAGTACTCGTAAGGTGTGGCCGTGTGGGACTAGATCTATGGAGAGAAAAGATAATGACTCTGAAAAGTAGTACTTATTCGTAGGGAGTCGAGGGACCTCCATCTCCATCCTCTTTCAATCTGGGTTGTTGTTGTATGTCTCTCTCTCATCCCTATATTTCGTGCCTTATGTCCCTCTCTCTCCATGTCTACCTCGCTATCATATATAGTCTGATTACTCAATTGGACGATAGTACTTGTCGCCCACTACCGACTTCTGCATATTCCAATTTTAATTCCTTGATTTACATCTGCACACTCAAACCAGGCATGTGAATTGGAAGAGTAGAGGTGGTATTTGGTTTCACAGAGGTGAAAAAGCTCCATCAAGTGTTCATTTCATTCAAATTGTTCGGACTTTGGAGTGTGATCTAAAAGGGTTGGGCTTACGCAGCTGTTTCAGTTAGATTATGGTTTTGGGCTCTAAACCCAAACCCTTTGGAGTGATCTGAAAGGGTTGGGCTTACGCAGCTTTCGCTGGCATTCTTGATCTTGACTCCTTTGTCTGAATGGGGATTATGCTTTCCTGAGTTTTTAGAAGTTTAGAAGTTAGAACTCAAAATCTAGTTGAGCACAGGGAAAAAAAATTTGGCACAAAAGAGATGAGATGCATATAACGTCGGTGCATTTATTTTATCAGTTACACAACATTTTGCTACTTTTAGTTTATACATCTGAATGTTCGTTTCTGCTATCATTATTGTTGTTGTGATCTTTACATATCAAAGTACACATTCATTATGATTCATATTCTTTTACCTATCATTTAGTATAAAAGGTTTTCTTTTTTTTTACCATCTCTATATTGCAGCTGTCTGTTGTCCCAAAACTAATTCCCCTTCGGCTGCATGAAATCGATAGGATAATGCGGACGGAAATCAGGTCTGAACAACCCAAAGGAATTATGTTCATTCCCTAACATCAGATCTTGGTCGAACAATGAAAACAAGTATGTCTCAATCGATTTACCCGGCCTTCTTGGAGTACCTTTAGAAGACAATACATGCTTAACTAAGTTGGAGCTGTAAATCCAAGCAATCCAGTCCCTGGCAGCTTCGTTAGTTCCCTCAGATGGCCAACCTGTTTCGCCTACCACAATCTTTAATTCCTCGGCACCCACTTTCTCTAAAGCAGCATAGAGTGCGTCAACTGTAGCATCAAATAAATTCAAATATTCATTTCCTGAATCCGTAAACATTGGTGAATCTTTTAGGAACAATGCGTAAGGCAACCATGTATTTTCCGGGTTTTCGACGTAGCTGAAGTAAGGGTATATATTGGCTACAAGTGGTGCACCAATGCTATGTAGATAGTGAGCTATTGGTTCCATATAAAACCTGCCTTCTTCCGTAAAGATTCCAGCTGATGGTGGGAAAGATTGAGCCATGACCAAACTGGGAACTGACGTAGACACCTTAATTTTATGCCAAAGGCCACCATCTTTAAGGGCATTGTGGAGGTTTTTGATTGCCGGGAGGACAAATTCTGCCGATTCTCCAGGAATGGCGTTGTTTCCTACGACTATCTGTCGAAATTTGACGTCAGGCCAATAAGGTCGAATATTGTTGGTGACCCAGTCTTGGGCTGCATCATAATACAATGCAAGATCTTGGATATCTTGGTTTGGGACTCCAACCATAACATGAATTTCTGAATGTCGCAAGGCTTCGAAAACCGAAGGGTCCGGTTGGTAAAGCCTCATTCTACCGATTTGGTTGCGTTGATACATGGACACCACCTCTACTGGAGATGGGAAGTTGCTTCCTTGCACCCCATAACATACTCCTATAGCCGAAGCTCCTACAACATGAAATGAAAAAGAAGAGTAAATTAAAATTACAGCCCTATCCAGACAATGAAATATGTAAGTTGAATTCTTGCAATGACGAGAGCGCACCTGCAAAACCTGGGTTGAGGATTAGGTAAAGAACCTGTTCCACAAGAATGACTAATTGTAAGGTAAATAAAGCCATACTAATTATTTTTTAATTGCTAAGAAAATTTCAACTTGAGTTCCCGCTGGCTGTTTCTCTATTTAATACCGATGTATCGGTGATGTTTATTCTGAAACTAACATTCATGCAATATTCATGAGCAACAGAGAATTCATTAGGTTTTAAAATCTGTTGGGTTTGTTGTTCAAATAGTTTTATAGTAAGAGCAAAGTTCTGACTGAAATAACTTACAACAAGTCAGGATTTGTTCATGGTCGTTAAGTCATGCTCATTGTATTGTTTGAACTTTGAAATGATTAATCCATAGCCAAGCACCAAACCTCTTGTTGTGTTGGCCTTGAGCTGTGCGGACTCGAATGCAACTTCGTAGATCCGGTTCTTTGTAGAACCCATATATACAACGGAAAATGGGTCATTTGTCCAAATATTTTTAAAACCTGGTTCAAATGGACGAGTAAAAATTAATATGGGTGAAATGGACAAAAAAAAATGGCAAAGATGAAACTGGATTCATCCCGACTTAACCTTAAAAAATAGCAAGGATGAAACTGGATGCATCCTGATATAAATTAAAAAAAAATATATTTGAAAATTGGTAGGATGAAACTGTTTACATCCTGGCTATTTTTGTATTTTTGTCCATTTAAACAACATCAAAATCTAGATGTCTTTTTCACCCAGGATTTGTTGATTTTGGTCTTTTTAACCAATTTTGTATATATACAAACAATTAGGGCAGCAATTAGTCTTGACTTGCCAAAATCTTGACGGTTTTGAACGACTCTTTAAGATTTGGCATTTTTAATCTCCCGTTATTTTTTGAAGAGTTGCCCAAACTCAGTGGTTCTATATGATTCCTATGAAGACCCATGAAGGTGGGTCCTGTGCCAGAAATTTGCAGGGGTTTGGTTTGGTGGGTCCAGCACATAATGGATTGTAAGGGGCGGTTTTCATGGTGTCCGTTTTGAAGGTTCACCAAGAATTTTTTATTAAAACTTAGGTTTGTATAGACTAGAGGCGTAAAACATGCCGGCCCGACACATCCCAAGCCTACGAAGTCATGTGCTTAACGTACTACGAGTTGTGTTGGGCGATGCCAGAGACTCAAACGTGATGTGTTGTGCCGTGCTAAATGGCATGTTGTGTTGTGCCAAAAAATAATCGTGTTGTGCCGTGATGTGCTGTGCTAACCCACTTATTTTATGTTTTCCAAAGTAAATATATTTCTGATATTTTAGTTAGTATATATATTATTATATAAATTAATCAGCATAACGAAAATAAAATGTCAAAAACTGGCTAAAATAAAGATTTTTTTGTGAAATATGCATGAAATATGATGTATTGCATAGTATTTTATGCATGATTTGGCGTGCTTTCTTCGCATGACGTGTTGTGTTGTTTCGCGTGCTTATACATGCCACGTGTTGTGGCGTGTTGTGCTCGAATTTTAACGTGTTGGGTTGTGTCATAAACGTGCTGGCCCGGCCCAATTTACACCCCTAAATATAGACCACCCACTGGAGTAAAGTGGGAAGATGAACATACAAAAACAATATTTTGATGTTTATACAGAAATTTTAAGTATTTTATAACTTAATGGTGCAGTTAGAAGCCTGGAAACCAGAGATATCCCACTCTCAAGTCTTAACTAGAGTTTTCCCCTCAATATTACGCTTCCTCTAACTTTTATCTATACAGAGAAAAACCATCAGCCTGCAACCAAATGAGCTGGTTTTCGAACTTTTTCTCCAAAAGAGAGAATTGTCCAAATTAAAGCGCTTTTTGTCAGTGATGGGAAGTCAAATAAGGGCATGGTGCCATCATATCATGTACAGTTACGATCAACGTTTATTTTGTTTTCACTATTAACCGAGTCGGGCCTCCTGCTGTGATGAATAAATAATACATCATGACCTCAAGGTCGTTCTCACCGATATCCAGTCCGTGAGTTATTATTCTATAATAACGATATGATTACCCCCAATGGCAGTAACAGCAGCAGCAGCAAGGACAACCTAGGCAGCTAGCTAAGTTCACTCGTTTTCTTTCCCATGGCCCAGCTAAAATGTTTCACATCTTCCAACACTTCGGAAGATAGTGCGAAAATTGTACTCAATTACTAGCTACACTACCCACTTCAAAACAGCTTTTAACGAAGGCACAACTGACGAGGTTTCGAACTCGAAAACAAACCCCCTCACAACTACACAGTACACACACCACGAGGTTCTCTTCCAAATACAAAACGAATTATGAAGTTATTTTCACTTGTAATGTTGACGACTCTTACCATTGGATTTTAACAATGGGATCCTTATCTGATAATATTGAGACCATCAAAATCTTTTTTACTCTAGTCTGGCTGGCTGTCTTCTTCATCGAGGATTTGTTTAGATAATCTTGCACGCATGGCCTTAATACTTTATTTTGGGGTGCAAATTGGTACTATATCCTACATTATTGATTAGTGATTACAGCTAGAAATGACCGTCTAATGACCAAATAAAGAAATAGGAATTGATGTTTCCCCCGCTAAATTTGAAATGGGTAGGTAGGGAGGAAAGGGACCAGCTAATGTAGGAGTACATCTGCTGCGGTTCAGACCATGGTCCTCGGCAATTCAGATTAAAACATAATCCAATTAAACTCTGATGGTAACGCTAATGCTAATATGCTCTTGTGTCTGCCTCCAAATTTAGATCTCATAGATCAACATTTATTACATGGTTACTCTCTCTTTTTTTTGATTAGTGAATGGGAAAAATTCATTACCCTCGACCTAATAAATATAATTGATACGAAAAGAAATCAAAAAATGTGATTCGGTCACTTCAAGAGAAGAAAAGAGAAAGAAACCAAGATGATAAGAAATTTGGAAACTTGGAAACTTGGCGACTTTTTTTCAAAGTTAATTTAATGAGAACAGTAAGAAAATTGTATCTCATAGGCCTTGTTGATTATCTATTTATGATTATAGATAATCATAAATTGATAAATGATTTTGATATAATTATTTTAAAAATAAATTTTTCCAAACACTTTTTTTAGATAATTGATTATCTTAGAATGATGATCTCAAAAAGGAGAGGAAAGAATAATGATATAGGATATTTTTTTAGTCCTATGTTGTTTTTTTGTCTCTCTCTTGCTATGAAGCACGGACACCTCAAAACCGATGACGTATCCGTGTCGGACGCCGTATCCGTGTCGGACACTTGGGGATACGTATCAGACACCCCATTTAAAGTGTCTATTTTTATTAATTACGAAAAGGGTAGGGGATACTTTTGGGATACTTCTCGGATACACCGGAGGGGACACTTCTTATAGTATAAGATATATATATATATATAATATATTGCCAAATATTTATATACGAGAATATGTTAAATATTTTTAGATATGTAATATATTAGTATTTATCAAAAATTATTAAGAAGAAAGCAGTATATAAATGTCTAACCCTAACATTCTTATTCAATATTGATGAGTGATGGGTTATCTTTTTTTTTTTTTATCTATTTTTTTTTTTGATATTCCAGATAGTATTTTAGAATTTTCTTACTTTATGCGATTCTTTTCACTATTAATAAATTAAATATTTTTAAATTAATACATGTATCCCAACATATACCGTATCCCCATTTTTTGAAAATTGACGAATTCGTATCGTATCCGTATCCGTATCCCCTTCGTATCGATTATCCGTGCTTCATAGCTCTCTTGATAGTTTAGAGAAAATAAGAAGAAAAATTCAATTTGAATTCCTTAGAAAAATAATTGATTATAATAAATTTTCAAAACAACTTTTTCCCCTGTTTATGAAAATAATGGATTTTTTCAATTATGATTAAAATAAGCAATTATTATAATGGTTACCAAACACATATAGAATCCATTATAATCTGTATAATGGATTATGAGCTGATAATCCATTAAAATAATGGTTACCAAACAGCCCCATACAAAATTATCATCATGTTGGCCGTTTATACTGATATTTTAGTGTTAGAGTGTTAGATTCCGTCCCAAAATATATTTGATTCTCTATATCTCTAATTATGTTTGCCAATTTATAATTCACAAAATTGGTTAAAAGACCAAAATCAACAATTCACGGGTGAAAAAGACATGTAAAATTTGATCTTGTTTAAATGGACGAGAATGTAAAAATAGCCAGGATGTAAAGGTTTCATCCTACCCATTTTCAAATACTTTTTCTTATTTTTAATTTACATCAGGATGCATCCAGTTTCATCCTCACTCTTTTTTAAGTTTAAGCCAGGATGAATCCATTTCATTCTTGCTATTTTATTGGTGTTCATTTCACTCATACTAATTTTTACTCGTCAATTAGAACCATGTTTTAAAAATATTTGGACAAAAGATTTATTTTTTTTAGTTTTTAACAAATTATTATTTTGATAAAAAGTTCTTACAAAACTCAAACAGAGCTCTTAGTCGGAAGCCCAACAACAAGCTGGGCTCCAACTCCTCTCTGAATAACAACGCCTAATCTATGGAAAATAAAATTACCAAAACCACTACTAGCATCGTTACTAATTAAGCAATTATTTAGACGCTTGAAAAAAATCAAAGTGTCTTCGCCAAGCTCTCCCAGAGTGATGAACGCCAAGATACCCAGACCAAATCCCAAAGAAGTACACTTGTCCAAATATTTAGTGAGTTTTCTTGAAACCGCGTTGGAAATAGCCTTTCCGGGGACAAAGGAACGAATACCATCACCAGTGAAAGGGGAGACACCAGTAACATCCATGCAAATGACCCAGATAATTTTTATTTTTATTTTTGCATTCCTTTCTTTCTATATACACCACCATACATCAACAATCATGACTCCAAGATTTTATTGTTATGGCAATATTAGTATTGTAGTTCCAATAGGATCATTTAGCAAAATAAGACCAAATTTTCTTAGTTTTCGTACAATCATAAATAAATGCACATATATTTCATCTTGCTCTACACAGAATCGGCAATGCTTATCCACATTCATACCCCTTTTAGTTAATTTATCGGCCATCATCAAACTTTCATGGGAAAGAAGCCAAAGAAAAAAGTTTAGCTTACATGGGTAAGATCGACTCCCAAAAATCTTGACTTAGAAAATTTTGATCACCTATTTCCATAAGTGAATCAATTCCATTCTCGACTGTATAAGTATCCAACACAAAGTATTTTTATCAACCATCCATAATTTAGAGTCTAAAGCTCAATCTTGAATGTCCACTGTATTTAATAGCGAGTTTATGGAAACAACCCCCTCATTATAATTGGAAAATAATTTAGAGTCATAAACTTCCATCCGATGTCATCACTTGAGGTCTCATATAACTGCCCACGCACCCCTTGGTTCTTGAAGCTTCAAAATCTATTGTATAAAACATCATTTCCAATCTAAAGATCTTCCTGCAATTTAATTCATTAGTCGCACCAATCTTAAATCTCACATGTTTGTTAAAGTCTTCGAGTTTACCATAAATATATGCCATAGGTGTTGATGGGTGAAAACTACTCCTGCAGAATTTGGTAATTTGGGGTGTGGATGAGGAATGAATCTAAACCTTCAACAAATGCACTGCGCGGTGAGTGCTTGTAGATTCGAGAGATCAATCGTGCAAGTCAGGCCTAAACCAAGAAATGGCCGTTCCAGGACTTGTTTCGGTCACAAAGTGAAGGAGATGGGGTTGATCTTAGGGAGGAAGCGAAAGAAGGTGTTGAGATTGTGAAGATGTTGGCTTGCTTATGACTTGTAACGAAAGATGAGCAGGCTTGCGGTTGATGCAACCCGGAGCTCACGGGTGTTTGAATACGATTTGTATTAACACTTGGTTTTTCTGTCTCGTCTGAACTTGTGTTGTTCTCCGTTATTCCTTGTTGTTGGAAATATGGCGGAGAACCTATTTATACAAGTCGTTGAGCCTCATTCACGTTTCTCGTGGGAAGTGGAGGTAGTGGAATGATGGAGTAGTGGAGTTGTGTGTCGGTAACACACGACCAGTCTTGCCCACTTTTCTGTTCATCTCTAACCGTCACGACTTCCTAACACGTTCTTGTGATGGCGCGTTGCACGCCGCACGCCGTAAACCGCCCGACCAATACCCCAGTATGTATCCCCCGGTTTGTGACATGATTGATGTCTGCGGAATGTGGATCGTGGGTCCACGAAAGGTAGCATGTCATCTTTGGATTTGAATAGCTGCGTTATTGAGGAAGTCGATACTTGTGAAGTATCGTGTGTATTTTATGATGTCTTGCATTACGGTGTGGTAAAGTGATGGGTAATGACTCCTCACTAACCAAATAACTCGACCAGGGGTTGTATAACCAAGTGGTGAAGTCGGACGGATGAGATGATGTTTGAGACACTCATCTGCGGCCGTTGATGAAATTAGGGTTTTAAAGAGGTGCGCAAGCATCACTCTTCACTTAGTCGAAACCAAGCATGGGAAGGGTTTTGAAGAGGACCGACCGGGAATGTGTGTAGACAACACGCCCGGTGTGCACGTCCATACTTCACTTTCCCAAGAAGGCGCGATCTAAGCCACTCAATTTGACCGGTAAAGTTGAGTGGTTGAGATCGATTTGCGATAGGAGTTGGATGCCGCAAGAAGTCGCGCACCATACCCTTTTCCGGCGTGTTTTCAAGATGACTGACTTGGTCGGTCTTGACGGTTGGTTTGGCGTGAAGATGGTAGGTTGATGTTCACGCCCATGTCTCACCGTCCCATGAAAACGTGATCTAAGCCACCGGTCGTCCGGTGAAGTTGAGTGGTCGAGATCGATTTGCAATTTGGGAAGTGTAACCACGCATGTTTGACGGGCGTTTTGGATTGTGAGGCATGATATGCCTTGGCCGACCGCATGAGGAGGTAGATGGGCTCACGGTGGTCATCCGGTGTGACCGACCCTTGCTCAATCTAATCGTGACCCTCCATTCGTCCGGAGAAGATGGGCGCGTGATGGCTTGAACCTAATTTTTGGCTTGCAAAAGCCGTGCGACCATGCTCTTTCAAAGTGCGGACCAATTTGTTGTAACCAATCATGGTTGGTTTTGACCGATTGGTCATGTATGTAGGCGGTCACATGGTGATTGTGTCGACATGCTCGGGCCCTTTGAGTCTACATCTACACCCTCCATCTATACTGCGAAGATGGATGGTTGAGACCGGATTTTGCGGCACATGTAATATGCCCCAAACCCTAATTTAGGGTTTTCCGTCCATAATGTTTGGTATGGACGGTTTCTTGGCAAGCGAAGGCCAATGGTCGACCATGCGGGTTAATTTGTGTGTATTCCATACCGCTTGGGGTGATGGAATTGATGCGGGGTCATCCAATCATGCTTGTGGAGTTGGATGGCTGCGATCGGATCATATCCGGACCGATATGGTGGTGTCTTAGGATGCTCAATCGGGCTAGTATAACACACCGAGAGGGGCTCAATCGGGCTAGTATAACACACCGAGAGGGCTCGGGCTAGTATAACACACCGAGAATCGACTGTACAGGTATCTCGTACATGGTTTCATTATAGTGCTTGGAGGTTCGTGTTACTCAGTAAGAGTAACACTCGATCGTCATGCCACACCGATAATGAGTCTTTGGAAATACAAAGGCGATATGAAATTCACGGGGAAGGGATTGTTGCTACATGCTCCATCCGGAGGAATTTCATGTATTCCTGAGAATGGGATTGTTGCTACATGCTCCATTCTTGGTGAATTAAGTGAGGAGTATCCGTCACTTATAAACGGCTTTATCTTTTACAAGACGTCGGCCGCATGATTTTTTTAAGTTACTTACAAATTTAACCTTAAACGAAATCCACCATCAACATTAAGTCCCTGCCTAGCACATAATGGTTACATTATTGTGTGGTAGGCATGAGATGGTGACATACGAAATGACCAAAAGTGGAGTGAATACATATTTCTGGATAGCTTCACATTGTCGAGGCATTTCCACGGGCCGGTTGGTCTTGATTAAGGATGCGAAGGAAGCGAGGACTTGATCCGTGAGTCGCTTTGGTTCCTCCGTACATGTATGAGTTCGGCCGCTCCTTGAGTGTTTGAGTCAGGGATAGGATTCCTCTTCTACCGGATTTAGGGCGTGGGTGCTTGCACATTGCAGTTGAATTGTTGTGTCCAGATGCTCTTAGGTTCTTGATCGGGGCTCAAAAGAAATCCCGACTTAGTCGGCGTTGAATCCTCATATATCGGGCGCGTAATCGTTTTAGGGTTTCCTCGGTATTTATGCGGGTGAAGAGATTTTTCGATCCGTTTTTACAATGAGAACTTCCTTGCAAAAACTCTATTTCCCATCATGTCTAACAACAATGGATCATCTTCTTCATACCATCCAGGATCTCCCGTTAAACGTGTACGACCCGCGTCGAGCTTCATGATCAGTCCCCTGTTCGTGTTCTTCGAGTCAAGAAGATCATGCCGGTTTGTCTCTTCCTTCTTTTTCGAAACATTGTTTGTTCTTCATAACGGTCGGGGTGAATAATCCCTTCATTCTTGCAGAGATACCCTACTAGGAACATGTGTGACGGTCATTGACGATGATGACTTAACCATTCCTCTTCCTTCAAACTCAAACACGCCTACCCCTGCGAACCTCGAAGACGCCGACACAGGTGTCTCATCTTATGAATATCCAAATGCGAGGTCTTTCATTCGATGTTCGCATGAAATGCTTATCCTCCAGCTACCAAGATGTCGGTGGATTCTTGGTGCGGAAGGAGTTTGTGCCTTTGTACACCAAGTTGTGGAGGAAGTACGGTCATATCGCAACCAGGAACGTGGTCCGACATTGTTCCTCTGCTTTGGTTACCGCGGTAAATTGCCTTCTTCCCATGAGTCTTGAGATGGAGAGTATTTCTATCCATGATATTCTTTGAATCAAATCTCGAAAAGTGGGAGAATATGGTATCTACTGTGAATCCATGAAGTTCAACGTGGGTTGGTTGCGGCAACGTCTTGATGTCATCAAGGTCGATCGAGTTAGTATCCTCGCAAATGTTGTTCGCTACGAAAGCTATCTTGGAAGAGGAGAAAGCTCGGCCGCAGAATCGAGAGAAGGTGGAGCAGCTGTGCGGGACTTGAAGAAAAGAACGGAGAGATATCAAGCTAGACTATGAGATGATGCTCTCAAGGAATTATAATCTTCTAGATGGCCTCTTCTAAGCTGTACTCCCTTATTGTTAATGACATTTATGTCAAGAGTCTTGAACATCTTTGCGGAATAAATTGCATTGGTTTTGATTGGTGAAACGGGTTTTCATTGACACATCTACGAATATAGTTGATGATTCAAACATGTAATGAAAATAAATGCTGTATTGTTGACACTGACAGGTAATGGTCGGGTGTAATATGCCTTGAGCCACTTTCCATTGATGATCGCTTCAAGCTTGCCTCCGTCTACCTTAATGATCTTGTAGTAGCCAGTCTTTGTAAGCCTTGGTGATTTGTGTAGGGACCTTCCCATTTTGGTGAGAATTTTGGTGCAGACATGTCTTGTTGGATGTGTTTGTTGTTTTCAAAACCAAATCTCCCACCTTGAAAACGCGTGGTTTCACAATTTTGTTGTATGCCCCGGAAATTCGATTCCTGTACACCCGAGCGCGTTCTTTCCGCTTTATTCCTTCTAAAATCCAGTGTCTAACTCTGTTATTCTAGAGTCGAGACTTCGGCCTCGTTCCAATGGATCCCGGTTGTTCCGCAATCTGGTGATGGGATTACGATCTCTATTTGGGAGAATTGTATCCGCTCCGTAGACAAGTGAGTATGGCGAAACCCCAATGGAGCTTACGGGCGACGTCGGTATGCCCATAGTGCCATTAGTAATCGATCATGCCATTCCCTGGGATTGTCGTGTACCGTTGACCGATGATCGGATCGATGTCTTGTTGGTACTCTCGACTTGCCCGTTCCCTTGAGGATAGTAGACGGTGGGAAGACTTTGTTTTTAATGCCGTACCCCTCCAAGTAACTCCCGTACTGCTTGTTGGCGAAGGGAGTGCCATTATCGATGATGATATGCTTGGGCACGCCAAAACGACAAATGATGTATTCTTTAATGAAAGCCGCAATTGTTGCTCCTGTAGTCCCTCGTAGGGAATGGCCTCTACCCATTTGGTGAAGTATTAGTTGCGGTTATGATATACTCATCTTTGCTTCGATGACGGTGGATTAATCTTCCCGATAATGTCAGTCCCAATGATGCAGAATGGCCATGGGCTGCTTATAATGCGAGAGGGTAGAAGGCGCATGAACAAGGTTCCCATGAATTTGGCATGTGTGATGACTTTGAACGAAAAGGGTTTGCATCATCCTCCATGGTCGGCCAATAGTATTTCGTGTATTTGGAGAAGCAGATTTCCTCTTCCCTTGATGTTCTCCTTCGTGTATGCGTTGAGAATGGCGGGATTTCTCCTCCGGCCAGGCACCGTAGCATATCACCTCCGAAGCTCTTGCGGTATAAGATCCCTTCATGGAATATGAACCGCTCGGCTCTGCTTCATCTTAATAGCGTCCTTTTGGCCGTAGGAATTATCCCATCACGGAGATAGC
This sequence comes from Papaver armeniacum, assembly GCA_023531295.1. Classification (NCBI taxonomy): domain Eukaryota; kingdom Viridiplantae; phylum Streptophyta; class Magnoliopsida; order Ranunculales; family Papaveraceae; genus Papaver; species Papaver armeniacum. The sequence goes on from JAJJWW010012616.1 coordinate 92,378, forward strand.
TAATGTAGGGTTCTCTCCAGTCCCAGTCGGTTCACATTAAAAATCTCCAATGGTGTGGTGGTGTCCGGCAATTCGAGCGGGACTTTTGAAGTAGTCTGGATTGAGTCTCCATCTCTCGCGTAATAACCCGAGCGTTGAAGTCGCCGGTAAAGCGTTACCACCGATGATTGTCCACAAATTTCATTGTGAATACGATCAGTTGTATTTGTGCTTCGTCACCTCCCGGACATCTTGACGAGGAGCCGATCGGATTCCCGATAGGTGTAGAATACACCGTATTTATTATAGAGAGTTTATGCTTTCTTTTGCTATTTTTCTTGCGAATTATGTACTTTACGCATGTTTTTGAATTACTAGGTACTCTGGAGTCGCACGGAGGAAAAGAAGCGGAAATCATCCCAATTGGAGCAAAAGGGCAAGAGTGTCATTTCACGGAGCATGTGCTATCTGAGTTCAATCAAGGTTAAGGGGTAACTCCATTTGGAGGAATTTTAGACTTGAGACATTTGAGGCTAAGGTCAAGCGGGATAGCCCCTATAACATGTGGTGTCCTTTGCATAAATCTTACCCTAATTATGACCTGAATTTGAGAGAAATTTCTCTCATTTATCATTTTCTTTTTGAACTAAATTCGAGAGAAGTACATCGAGATTGAGAAGCAAATAATCATTCGCTGCCCCGATCGTTCAAAATGGAGAGATCGAGAGGTGATGTGCTAACTTGTGAGCTTGATTCCATGGCGAGAGATCGAGATGCGAGAAGATGGAGTTTTGGTTGATAAACCGAGAGTGGAAGAAGCGGATCGAAATCGATGATGAAAGCAGACGAGAGGTTGAGAGAAATCGGAGGTAACGTTCTTCATTGCAGTTGATTGAGTAAGAGAAGATGGGTTCGAGGTTCGGTCGATTATGGGTTTTGTTTTGAGTAAGTAGATTGGATCTTGAAGTTGGGATGGGCTGTGGCTCGAGTTGGTGAGGATGATGTTAACATCGAACCTCGAAGCAGAGATGCAAATTGAAATTCGAGATGGGTTTTGAGCAAAATCGCAGTGAGTTATGAAATTACAAATTTGGATTGAGAAGAATAGGAAGATAGAGATGGACTGTGAAATTGAAGCACGAGTATGAATGGTGCCTCAGTGGTGGTTCTGATGATGGAAATGTATCCTGGGAAGTGGTTTGGCAGCTGTATATGTGTGTTGGAAAGATGAAATAGCATTGGTGTTTCAATGGCAATGCAACATGGAGATGCAGGAATTCACAGAAGGAATGGGTTCATTGTGGTCGATTAACGGTGGAATAGAATGTGATTGAGTGATGGAAATGGCTGAGATCAGGGAGATAAGGGAGGTGCTTCTGATGGTGTTGTTTGTGTTGCTCTCGTGTGTGGAAGCCCTGGGAGTGTATTGATCTGATGTTGCTAGCTTCAGGGTGTAGGAAAGTGCAGGTGAAATTGCAGCTCAGTTGGAGGAGCTACTGAATTGCAGGCAAGTTCTGTGAATGGAGAAGAACAGATGGAGCAAGTGATGAATCTGAGTGGAATGGCCTGATGGCAGAGGAGCAAATGTTGTGGCTCTGTTGATTGAGCCTGGTGGCTTGGGAGAGTGAAGCAGATGGTGATGCAATTGGCCTGATGGCACTGGTGGTGGTGTTGTTGTCCTTGTGAAGTTACAGCTGATGTTGCTCATGGAATTGCTGTCAGAATTGGAGTTGATATTGCAGTTTGAGTGGCAAGCTGAAAATGGAGGTGGTTGAAGTTGCTACAGCTGAAGTGCTAGCTGGAAGTGCAATTGTATGGAATGAATTGGCCAGGGAAGATGGCTCTGCAGTTGTAGCAGTTGGTGTGAATGAACTAGGTCTTGAGCAGCGGAAGGCAATGAACTATGCTGCTGTGATGGCTAGTTTGGTTTGCTGTTTGATTGAGCTGAAGCCAAGAATGCAGTGGAGCTCAAGCTGGTGCTATGCAGTGATGGAGTGTCAGAGAAGGTTCATGAGGTGCCTGAGTTTGCAGTGGTAGGAATTATTGCAGTGTGGAGCTAATTTGTTAGAGATTGATGCTGTTGGCTGGCATGGGTTCTGTCAGTGAAGGGCCAGGAATGGATCTGATGCTGCTATGAAGTGTGGCTGGATTTGTAAGCATGGGCTGCAGTATTGCTAGAGAGAGGCAGGATGGAACAGGGAGATGTTGGTGTGGTTGCTGTGGCATGCTGCATTGTAAGTGGTAATGGCTTGGATGGAACTGCAGGGGATGAGTTAAGCTGCAAGATGGGTTGATATGCTGTTTTGAAGCTGAGCAGAAGAAGGAATGCCAGGGTTTTGTTGGGAGTATAGCCATCTTGGCTGAACATGGCTGAAGCACAATCATTGTGCATCACAAGCGTATGGCCTGTGCAAGGCTGCAATGGTTCAGGCCAAGACTAGTCAGCCCACTAACTCACCTGACTCGGTCCGACCCGCTGACCCGATCCGAATCGTTGACCTGTTGACCCGGCCGTTCTGACCCGTTGACCGGTGACCGGTTTGACTTTGCCGGTCACCTGAGCTAGTTTTAAGCGACTTTTCCGGCCAAATTAGGCCACAATCCATTTTCAGCGAGCGTTTTTGGGACATAATTTCTACATGGGTTTCTCTCCATGGTGGGTAGGGTGAATTTCCAACTAATGGACTTTGAAGACAAAACCTAGTTTTGGAAGGAAAAAAGAGTATAAAGGGAAGACTTCTACAATTTTAGAGACAGCGTTATTATTATCTCTTCTACTTTATTCTAGGGTTGAGAACCATGAAGTTTCTTCTCTTTCTTCTTGTGATGAACTCCTTGAATATGAGTACCTAAGTTTATTATTGGTTATGGAATAGTTGGATTTCACATAATATGATTCTTTGATTCAATATATTAGTTTTGTCTCATATCTATCGTTTGCAATTCTCTTGAAAATATTGTTTTATGATTGATTGATTGTTTTGTCAAGTTGCAAATTGGTAGAACTTCTAATCACATCTATTGCTAGTTTAGGGTTTATTATACGCAAAGTGATATTCCTTGGATACAAGTAGCATAATATGATTATAGTTTGTAGTGATATATTCTTATGATCATATGTGAATCGTAACCTTTGTTAAATCGGATTAGTGCGCTTTCCACGTTCGATTGCTTTGATTGGCCTGATTTCATAGAACTTAATGCATCTAGGGAATTAAACTTGATTAGTGCTTTTACACGTTAGGTTGTTCCTTTAGGTAGAATTCATATTCGCATCTTTTAATGTGTTTGTTGATGACATGAGGAGATTTGCGGGATATTCTTGCGATCAAGGTATTCTAGGGTCTTTGATAAAAGTTGAGATTAAAATATCAATTCTAGTTATTGTGTTGAAAGCATGTTAGTGAATGAAAACGAAATCCTTAACCAATATTTCTTATCCTTGATTTGATTTGTTTGCTTATTTCTTTATTTGCTTTTAGTTTATTTTACTTTCATAAAAATCAGAAAACACCCGGTAATTTATATAGGAAACCATAACAATTTGACAACCTAGACCTCTCTGTGGGATCGATCCTTTCTTGCCCTTGCTATATTTATATTTTGAGTAGTAAGAAAGTGTAAATTTATTTTGACGCTACGACCGCTGGTCAAATTTTGGCGCAGATTCTTAAAGGGGAGGCAGCGGTTGTTAGTTGTTTTTGGTTTCTTATTTTTGTATTTAGTTTTTGTTTTATTTTTTCTTATTTTAGGTTTTAACCTTGTTTTGAGAATCTTATTTGGTGCTTATTTCTATGGAGGAGCATACTATATGGATGGATACGGTTTTCAACAACCTCAACAATATGATAACTACCAATTCCATGGGTATAATCAAAACCAATTCATTGGTTATGACCAATATTCCATGGAACCTTGTGGTTTTCCTCAACAACCTTATGGCGGGTATGTGTGTGAACAACAACAAGGATGGGAGGATTCTTATGTTTGTGAACAAAAAGTCTCTAACTTTATAGACAAAGTTTCCACCTTTTTACAAGAGGAATTTCAAAAAGCTAAAGAGACTACAAACGAACAACTCCAAGAACTTCGTGAAGGTATGGCTAACTTGCGAAGAGGCATTGATCAATACAAGGAAGATATGGATAATTCTTATGTGCATATGGTTTGTGATGAATATTTGATTGATGCTAATGTTGAAAAAGGCCAATCCTTGGGCACTTTTGTTGATAATTGTGTAGTTAACTCAACTCTTGATCGTAATAATGATCATTCACCTATTCAAAAGGATGAGTTAGAGATTAACAACACTAAATTCAGCGAGGAACAATCTTATGTTGACTATGATAGTGACGGTGATTATGATACATTGCTTGAGGATGATGCGTTTTGAGTGTTCTAAAAAAGTTTCTTATGATAAAATTTGGATCCGCAAAAGAGTATGTGCCTTACAACAAGGAGGAATATGTTGAGAATGTGACCGTTATGACCAATATTGTGGAAGACCCAATTGAGCTTGCGTATGATTGTAATGATGATGTTTATGTCGAGACTTTGGTTACGGCAGAAACGGATGAAGAATGGTTGCGAGGTTTGATAGAGGACCATGATATACAAGAGGTGAATAGTTCACTTGAGTTTTTCAAGGATGAAGAGGATTCCGTGATACAAGAGATTGTGAAAGGTTTATCTAACCCTTTGCCTATTATTTCTTCTCCTTTACCTCTTATTGGTTTGAATGTATGTGCTTCGAGAATATTGTTGAATGACTTTGTTTCTCGTTTTCCGCCATTAGAGATACTTGATTCTCATACTATGCAGGTTATGGAACAAGAAACCGTGGGACGTACCCGACTTCTATATTCTTTATACACTTCCATGTGTGGACAAGAATAAGTGTGGGGGAAGCTTTTATCGGTTCATAGCTTCACTTTTGCTTTATATTACTAATATTTGTGTGAAGCTAGTGTTTGCAAAACAGGTTCTATGGACGGATCCCCAACTTTTCAGATTATTGGTGTATGGGGAATGAATCTTACAAGAAGCTAAGTCGGGACTGTCGACTTTAAAACAAGCGCTAAGTGGGAGGCAACCCACCGGTTTTGTATCTCTTATCCTTTTGCATTTTATTTTTGTTTCGTTTATTTATTTTTTTACTGTTTTCATATCATATTTGCATCCCTATGTTTAATTTCATTGAGTCCGTAATCTATCTTAGAAGAGAATTATGACGAATACCTTTTCGTCAGAAAATTTCAGACTGCGCGTAGTTCAGTCCAGAGACCATAACTGTCAGACCGTTTGTCAGAACACTGTGAAATTTTGACACTGTGTAGAAAACACGTAGGTGAACAACTTTTTGTGAAATGGAGTTTTTCCAAATTCCTTACCAATTTGCACAGTTTTTGCGTTTTATCTGCTATTACGTCGAATTCAGAACTTTGGTTTTACACATTGAGGACAATGTGAAGTTTAAGTGTGGGGGAGCATTTATATGTTTGTATAGTTTGTTTTTGACACCATTAGTGGATGGAACCATTTTGAATGCAGGAGTTGAGGAACTAATTAACTAAAAGGGACGAACATAGCTCATGAATCACAAATTAACATGATAGTTGTTACCATATCTCGGAATATCACCATATCACATTCTATTTTTTTTTTATTTTTCCATATTTATCTATTGTTCTCTAAGTGCTTTGGTGGGTCACTAAACATCGACGTGTTATTACTGCTAGGATGAAATAGAGTGGTTGAGTTACTAAAAAAAAAAAAAAAAAAGAAGAAAAAAATATATGAAAAGAAAAAAAAAGGACCGATCAATTAGACCAAAACGGAATAAAAAGACACTTGGGAATAGCAGTATGTGTGAAACGTAGTCCCTGTCTCCGTCGCCTAAACAAGCGTGGAATGCAGGATCCAAGGCAACTATCATGTACTTGCTGACAAGAAGCATGCGCTTGGATCCAAAAGATCTAATCATGCCGTCTAAAAAAAAAAAAAAAAGAGAAATTGGATCGATTTGATCCAATCATATTAAAAAAAAAAAAAAAAAATTATTATTGTGTTGAATAAAGTCACTCTTGGTTCCCTTGTATATGCCAATTGATTTGATGTAGCATTCAAGACTAAGTAGCTCAATCCAATAGGATTAGGCTCATCTTAGCAAATGACCTTGGACGGATATGGGAAACATCGAACACTTGAGAACATTCGCCAACATCTACATCTATATCCATCTTCTTAATCTTTTCATTGTGATTGTGGTTTGTTAGTTTTAGAGTATTGTGGCTTGTTCAACTATCTAATTAGAGTTTATTTACTAATATATGAATTGAATTTGCAAGGTACCTCCTCCTGTAGTCAATTCGGATTCGTTCATTGATTTGTCACAAATAGACGGAGTTTGAAATATAGGTTTTGTAGGTATATCTCTAGTAAACCTTCACGAGACTATAACTCGTCCACTAGGGACACCTAGTGGTTTAAAGGCTTGTTATTTATGCTAAAAGTGACCGTAGCCTCGACGACACGGAGTTGTTGTATTTTATTGTTTTGTTTGATTTGCTCGAGGACAAGCAAAGTCTAAGTGTGGGGGAATCTGATAGGTGTAGAATACACCGTATTTATTATAGAGAGTTTATGCTTTCTTTGCTATTTTTCTTGCGAATTATGTACTTTACGCATGTTTTTGAATTACTAGGTACTCTGGAGTCGCACGGAGGAAAAGAAGCGGAAATCATCCCAATTGGAGCAAAAGGGCAAGAGTGTCATTTCACAGGCATGTGCTATCTGGAGTTCAATCAAGGTTAAGGGGTAACTCCATTTGGAGGAATTTTAGACGCAGACCAGCTGAGGCTAAGGGGCTGCCAAGCAGGATAGCCCCTATAACATGTGGTGTCACTGCATAAATCTTACCCTAATTATGACCTGAATTTGAGAGAAATTTCTCTCATTTATCATTTTTCACCTGAACTAAATTCGAGAGAAGTACATCCGAGATTGAGAAGCAAATAATCACTACGCCGCGTTCCGATCGTTCAAAATGGAGAGATCGAGAGGGTGATGTGCTAACTTGTGAGCTGCTGATTCCATGGCAGAGATCGAGATGCAGAGAAGATGGAGTTTTGGTTGATAAACCGAGAGTGGAAGAAGCAGATCGAAATCGATGATGAAAACAGACAGAGGTTGAGAGAAATCGAGAGGTAACGTTGCTGTTACAGATTGAGTAAGAGAAGATGGGTTCAGGTTCTGGTCGATTATGGGTTTTGTTTTGAGTAAGTAGATTGGATCTGAAGTTGGGATGGCTGTGGCTCAGAGTTGGTGAGGATGATGTTAACATCGAACCTCAGAAACAGAGATGCAAATTGAAATTCCAGATGGGTTTTGAGCAAAATCGCAGAGTGAGTTATGAAATTACAGGCTGGATTGAGAAGAATAGGAAGATAGAGATGGACTGTGAAATTGAAGCCTGAGTATGAATGGTGCCTCAGTGGTGGTTCTGATGATGGAAATGTATCCTGGGAAGTGGTTTGGCAGCTGTATATGTGTGTTGGAAAGATGAAATAGCATTGGTGTTTCAATGGCAATGCAACATGGAGATGCAGAATTCACAGAAGGAATGGGTTCATTGTGGTCGATTAACGGTGGAATAGAATGTGATTGAGTGATGGAAATGGCTGAGATCAGGGAGATAAGGGAGGTGCTTCGATGGTGTTGGCCGTGTTGCTGTGTGTGTGGAAGCCCGGGAGTGTATTGATCCGATGTTGCTAGCTTCGAGGTGTAGGAAAGTGCGCAGTGAAATTGCGGCTCGGTTGGAGGAGCCACGAATTTGCAGCAAGTTCGTGAATGGAGAAGAGCAGATGGAGCAAGTGATGAATCCGAGTGGAATGGCCCGATGGCGAGAGGAGCAAATGTTGTGGCTCTGTTGATTGAGCACAGTGGCTTGGGAGAGTGAAGCGAGATGGTGATGCAATTGGCGATGGCACTGGTGGTGGTGTTGTTGTCCTTGTGAAGTTCTGGTGGATGTTGCTCATGGAATTGTTTGTTTAATTGGAGTTGATATTGCGAGTTTGAGTGGCAAGTAAAAATGGAGGTGGTTGAAGTTGCTACAGCAAGTGCTAGCTGGAAGTGCAATTGTATGGAATGAATTGGCCAGGGAAGATGGCTCTGCAGTTGTAGCAGTTGGTGTGAATGAACTAGGTCTTGAGCAGCGGAAGGCAATGAACTATCTTTCTTTGTGATGGCTAGTTTGGTTTCTTTGTTTGATTGAGTCAAGCCAAGAATGCGGTGGAGCTGGCCGGGTGCTATGCGGTGATGGAGTGTCGTAGAAGGTTCATGAGGTTACGAGTTTGCGGTGGTAGGAATTATTGCAAAGTGTGGAGCTAATTTGTTAGAGATTGATCTTGTTGGCCGGCATGGGTTACACGGTGAAGGGCCGAGGAATGGATCTCGATCTTCGCTATGAAGTGTGGCTGGATTTGTAAGCATGGGCTGCAGTATTGCTAGAGAGAGGCAGGCTGGAACAGGGAGATGTTGGTGTGGTTGCTGTGGCATGCTGCATTGTAAGTGGTAATGGCTTGGATGGAACTGCAGGGGATGAGTTAAGCTGCAAGATGGGTTGATATGCTGTTTTGAAGCTGAGCAGAAGAAGGAATGCCAGGGTTTTGTTGGGAGTATAGCCATCTTGGCTGAACATGGCTGAAGCACAATCATTGTGCATCACAAGCGTATGGCCTGTGCAAGGCTGCAATGGTTCGAGCCAAGACTAGTCGCCCCACTAACTCACCCGACTCGGTCCGACCGCCGACCCGATCCGACCGTTGACCATTGACCCGGCCGTTCCGACCCGTTGACGGTGACCGGTTTGACTTGGTCACCCGAGCTAGTTTTCCTAGCGACTTTTCGGCCAAATTCCGGCCACAATCGATTTTCCGGCGAGCGTTTTTGGGACATAATTTCTACATGGGTTTCTCTCCATGGTGGGCCGGGTGAATTTCCAACTAATGGACTTTGAAGACAAAACCTAGTTTTGGAAGGAGAAAAAGAGTATAAAGGGAAGACTTCTACAATTTTAGAGACGACGTTATTATTATCTCTTCTACTTTATTCTAGGGTTGAGAACCATGAAGTTTCTTCTCTTTCTTCTTGTGATGAACTCCTTGAATATGAGTACCTAAGTTTATTATTGGTTATGGAATAGTTGGATTTCACATAATATGATTCTTTGATTCAATATATTAGTTTTGTCTCATATCTATCGTTTGCAATTCTCTGAAAATATTGTTTTATGATTGATTGATTGTTTTGTCAAGTTGCAAATTGGTAGAACTTCTAATCACATCTATTGCTAGTTTAGGGTTTATTATACGCAAAAGTGATATTCCTTGGATACAAGTAGCATAATATGATTATAGTTTGTAGTGATATATTCTTATGATCATATGTGAATCGTAACCTTTGTTAAATCGGATTAGTGCGCTTTCCACGTTCGATTGCTTTGATTGGCCTGATTTCATAGAACTTAATGCATCTAGGGAATTAAACTTGATTAGTGCTTTTACACGTTAGGTTGTTCCTTTAGGTAGAATTCATATTCGCATCTTTTAATGTGTTTGTTGATGACATGAGGAGATTTGCGCGGGATATTCTTGCGATCAAGGTATTCTAGGGTCTTTGATAAAAGTTGAGATTAAAATATCAATTCTAGTTATTGTGTTGAAAGCATGTTAGTGAATGAAAACGAAATCCTTAACCAATATTTCTTATCCTTGATTTGATTTGTTTGCTTATTTCTTTATTTGCTTTTAGTTTATTTTACTTTCATAAAAATCAGAAAACACCCGGTAATTTATATAGGAAACCATAACAATTTGACAACCTAGACCTCTCTGTGGGATCGATCCTTTCTTGCCCTTGCTATATTTATATTTTGAGTAGTAAGAAAGTATAAATTTATTTTTGACGCTTACGACCGCGGTCAATTCCGATAATACAGCATACCATGAAGCATGAAGAAGTTTTGCAGGGTTTTGAGTGACCTTTCCTTGTGAGAGTGAGTTTGTTGAGCTCTCGAATGATCGGAGTTGTGCCAATAAATCGGTCTTGGTGTCTTTGTATTGTGATAGCCATGTCGATTCTATGGTTCTCCTCTTACCGTCAAAGTTTCTTCCGCCCCTTCGAACTTGACTTGGAAGCCAATGTTGCTAAGCAATCGGCGTGTTTGTTGTTCTTTGCGACGAACATGGGTTATGGTTGCGTCGGCAAAGTAGTTTAGTAACCTCGTGCTTCCGATCGGACGGGGCCGGTGTTACTTCTTTCAATGTGTATACTCCGTTCATTTGATTCACCAAGAACTTGGAGTCACCTCTTATCTCCAGGCGTGTGACTCGCTTGTTTAGCTATTGAAAGCCCTATGAGGAAAGCTTCATATTCGTGAGAGTTGTTGGTGCATTCGAAGTCTAACTTGAAGGAGTGTGAAAATACTTCTCCGGTTGGAGAGACTAACACCACGCTTGCTCCTCCAAAGATATCGCTAGGGTAAGGAGTCGTCAAAATACAAAAGCCACACTTCTTCTTCCGAATAGAGATGTTTAGGAATTCTCCAGGAGTTCTTCATGTAGTCCGTAGTACCTTCTCCGGAAATGCCGCCGGTAAGTCCGCAAATCGCTTGACCCTTGATAGCTCTAGGCGATGCGCACGTTATGTCTAGCTCGACATTTGGAGAAGCCATTTTCCGTCCTCCCCGTCCGGACCGGCTTTGAAAGCAAGAACTTTGCGGATCGGATTTAGACACGAGTATCACCCTGTTGGATAGCGAGGTAATGCCTAAACTTCGAATGGAATGGATTAAAGCTAAACACACTTTTTAAAAACTCGGGATATCGGAGTTCAAAGATCTCTCAATATTCGTGAAATAGTATATGGGACGTTCGATTCCTCGTCGTCTTCCCGAGCGAGTAAAGCCCCTGATAGGCGTCACCAAGGCGGTGTAGAGGACCAATGGTTTCCCTTGTACAGGGAGATTTCATGACGGTTGGAGATGATAGTATTCGTTGGACTTTCCGAAAAGCTTCTGTTGGGTTGCGGTCCAAACAAAGCCGGCTCCCTTCTTCAAAGAAGGGGGTGAATGAGGCTGATAAGTTGGGCTAAACCGAGGTATGAAACGTCGAATGTAGTTTACCTTGCCCATGAAACTCTGGAGCTCTTTCACCAGTTCGGGGAGGCGGCATTGTGAAGATAGCTCGAGTCTTGGACGGTCTACCTTTATTCCTTCTGCGGTCACTTGGAATCCCGTAAATTTACTCCGAGGAGACACCGAAAGCGCATTTTAAAGGATTCATCTTTAACTTGTATTCCCGACATCTCTCAAATACTTGCCGTAAGACGTTGGTGTGATCAGCTCGAGCCTTTGACTTGACCACAATATCATCCACATAGTCTTCTACTTGTTTATGCATCATGTCGTGGAAGATTGCCGTCATAGCACGTTGGTATGTTGCTCCGGCATTCTTTAAACCGAATGGCATAACGGTATAGTAGAAATTGCCAAGAGGGGTTCTAAAGTTTGTCTTACTTGCATCATGCTCATACATCCTTATTTGATTGTAGCCTTCGTAGCCATCCATAAAGGAAAACATGCCGTGTCCGCTAGTGGCGTCTACTAACACGTCGATGTTAGGCGGGGAAAGTCGTCCTTGGGGCAAAGACTTGTTCAAGTCTCTCAAATCCACACAAGATCGAACTGGGTCTGTTTTTATTTTTTAGGGACCACATTGGCTAACTGTCGGATGATGAATGGGTCGATGAAGCCAAGCAGCTAGCAGCTTCTGAATCTCATTCTTGATTTGTTCTTCTACCTCATATCTGAATTGCCTCGGAGATTGCTTGATTGGCTTGGATCCAGGCATGACGTGTAAGTGATGGGTGACCAATTTTTCATCTAGGCCGGCATTTTTTCGTATGTCAGGCGAACACGTCTTGGTATTCCTTGAGTAGTCGAACAAGGCTCGTACGTTTGTCTCAGTGGATAGAGTCGAACCGATAGAGACCGGCCTCGGGAGATTCATCGATCCCGATGTTAACAATATCGAGCTCGTCGGTCGTGGAATTGGTTCCGTCTTGTAAAGTCATCATGGGCGTCCAATACCTCCTCTTGTATTCCGTCGTCCTTGCAAAGATTCAATTGGGCGGAGAGACCGGATGGTCTCTCCCGCTAATTGCTAACAATGGCGCCTGCAGTATATTGTCTTCCCCTTCGATCACGGCTTGCCTCGAAAGAGCGCTCCCTTTTGGCGTGAGGATGGGCCGAAGTTTCACGTTGGAGATGGACGTCTCGGCGGAGAGAGTGTGTCGTGGTGTTTGGCCCCAGCCGATGTAAGTCGGTCTTCCTCCGGATTGAAGCCCACGTGGGTAGTGGAGTGCACATGATTTTGTCGGACTTTCCTGCGGAGCATCTTTTGACTCGAATGCAGCTCCACTCCACATATTGGCGACGGAGACAATGATGCGGAATACGGACGACCTCCTCATTTAGCACGGTCTTCAAGCACGGGTGATATGTTGAAGGAATGACCTTGTTGTGGTGAAGCCACGGTCTCCCCTAGTATCATGTGGTAGTCCGACTCCTTTTCTATGACTTCAAACTTTGCTCGTGGATCGAACGGGTCCTACCGATAAATTCAAATTGACATACCCGTATGTCTTGGTTTGATTCCCTTCGAAGTCCGAGTCATCGTGGTGGGGCTGTCGTACAATCTTGCATGGGCTGACCTTGGTCTGTCTTGAGAGTCTTGAGAGTAATTACGTTCGAAGATGCTCCCGTGTCGACGAGGGCCCTCCGGAACTCTCGAACCCTTGATGTGTGCGGTAACATGTAGGGCTCCTGGGTTGTGACCTTCCTCTCGCCATCATGTCATCTTCCGTGAATGTAACATTATTTATAGATGTTTCCGCTCGCAATCGAGACTCCCGGACGAGAAGGAGCAAGGTGTGCGTCCCGTAGCTATTTTATTGACCGCAGCAAACGTCTCGCCCCGTTGATCTTTTGAGAGGTGCAAGAGTTCACACAAGTCTTCCACTGAGACACATGACTTCCGATCTACCGGCCTCCGGTTCGTAGTAAACCGTTGATCCGAGGGGGACTAGTCCCGGTGTAAAGGTCTCGCACGCTCATTTCCGACGTCATCTTGATGAGGAGGTCAAGTATGCCGTTTACCGCTTCTTTGATCAGCTCCATGTTCTCGTCCGAGTCTCAAGTATCCGAGCCAACTCGCTCATAGTTGGGATTCCTCCCGTTGCGCCACAGATACGCCATTGGGAAGAGGGGCATCCTCGTTGGAGGAACTCGACCGGGATTTGAATTTGTTGAGGAAGTCCTAAGACCAACCATCTCGAACTTAGCCAAACAGATTGGGTATTGAAGAAATTGATTTCACAACCGAGAGATTAATCTCCCACCGTGGTCGCCAATTGTTGATGGGTGAAAACTACTCTGTAATTTGGTAATTTGGGGTGTGGATGAGGAATGAATCTAAACCTTCAACAAATGCACCGCGCGGTGAGTGCTTGTAGATTCGAGAGATCAATCAGTGCAAGTCCGGCCTAAACCAAGAAATGGCCGTTCCGGACTTGTTTCGGTCACAAAGTGAAGGAGATGGGGTTGATCTTAGGAGGGAAGCGAAGAAGGTGTTGAGATTGTGAAGATGTTGGCTTGCTTATGACTTGTAAGTAAAGATGAGCTGGCTTGCGGTTGATGCAAGCGGTGCTCGGGTGTTTGAATACGATTTGTATTAACACTTGGTTTTTCCGTCTCGTCCCCGAACTTGTGTTGTTCTCCGTTATTCCTTGTTGTTGGAAATATGGCGGAGAACCTATTTATACAAGTCGTTGAGCCTCATTCACGTTTCTCGTGGGAAGTGGAGGTAGTGGAATGATGGAGTAGTGGAGTTGTGTGTCGGTAACACACGACCGGTCTTGCCCACTTTTCCCTGTTCATCTCTAACCGTCCCCGACTTCCTAACACGTTCTGTGATGGCGCGTTACGCCGCACGTCGTAGTAAACCGCCGCACCAATACCCAAAAAGATGTATCCCCCGATTTTGTGACATGATTGATGTCTGGAATGTGGATCGTGGGTCCACGAAAGGTAGCATGTCATGTTTGGATTGAATAATCGCGTTATTGAGGAAGTCGATACTTGTGAAGTATCGTGTGTATTTTATGCAGTATCGCATTACGGTGTGGTAAAGTGATGGGTAATGACTCCTCACTAACCAAATAACTCCCGACTGTGGTTGTATAACCAAGGCGGGTGAAGTCTGGACGGATGAGATGATGTTTGAGACACTCATCTGCGACCGTTGATGAAATTAGGTTTTAAAAGAGGTGCGCAAGCATCACTCTTCGCCTTGTCTAAACCAAGCATGGGAAGGGTTTTTGAAGAGGACCGACGGCATGTGTGTAGACAACACGCCGGTGTGCACGTCCATACTTCACTTTCCCAAGAAGGCGCGATCTAAGCCACTCAATTTGACCAAGTAAGTTGAGTGGTTGAGATCGATTTGCGATAGGAGTTTGATGCCGCAAGGAGTCGCGCACCATACCCTTTTTACAGTGTTTTCCAAGATGACCCGACTTGGTCGGTCTTGGACGGTTGGTTTGGCGTGAAGATGGTAGGTTGATGTTCACGCCCATGTCTCACCGTCCCATGAAAACGTGATCTAAGCCACCCAATTCGGTCCAGGTGAAGTTGAGTGGTCGAGATCGATTTGCAATTGGGGAAGTGTAACCACGCATGTTTGAGCGGGCGTTTTGGATTGGCAAGGCATGATATGCCTTGGCCGACCGCATGAGGAGGTAGATGGGCTCACGGTGGTCATGCCGGTGTGACCGACCCTTGCTCAATCTAATCGTGACCCTCCATTCGTGCCGTGAGAAGATGGACGCGCGTGATGGCTTGAACCCCTAATTTTGGCTTGCAAAGCCGTGCGACCATGCTCTTTCTCAGCGGACGAATTTGTTGTAACCAATCATGGTTGGTTTTGACCGACCGGGTCATGTATGTAGGCGGTCACATGGTGATTGTGTCGACATGCTCCGGCCCTTTGAGTCTACATCTACACCCTCCATCTATACCTGCGAAGATGGATGGTTGAGACCGATTTTGCGGCACATGTAATATGCCGAAACCCTAATTTAGGGTTTTCCGTCCATAATGCTTGGTATGGACGGTTTCTTGGCAAGCGAAGGCCAATGGTCGACCATGCGGGGGTGGTGTGTGTATTCCATACATTGGGGGTGATGGAATTAACTGGGGTCATCCAATCATGCTTGTGGAGTTGGATGGCTGCGATCGATCATATCAGGACCGATATGGTCGTGCGATGCTCAATCGGGCTAGTATAACACACCGAGAGGGCTCAATCGGCTAGTATAACACACCGAGAGGGCTCGAGGCCAGTATAACACACCGAGAATCGGCCACGTACGGGTATCTCGTACATGGTTTCATTATAGTGCTTGGAGGTTCGTGTTACTGTAAGAGTAACACTCGCCGTCATGCCACACCGATAATGAGTACCGGAAATACAAGGCTGATATGAAATTCACAGAAGGGATTGTTGCTACATGCTCCATCCCGGAGGAATTTCATGTATCCCGTAATGGGATTGTTGCTACATGCTCCATTCTTGGTGAATTAAGTGAGGAGTATCCGTCACTTATAAACGGCTTTATCTTTTACAAGACGTCAGCGCATGATTTTTTCTGGTTACTTACAAATTTAACCTTAAACGAAAATCCACCATCAACAATAGGCTACTAACTTTTTGCTCCTTAGGTCGAAGAATTCCCCAACCGATTGAAGTTTCTTCAAAATTTTCCACAATAATCTTTCTCCATGGAGCCTCCGTCCATCAACACTTTTTAAGAAGCGCCGAATCCATATGTTAAGACTTTCTGATACCAAGACCTCCACACTTCTTAGATTTCACGACCGTGCACCATCTATATCATGAATCCTTTTCTTGTTAACATCATCGTCCCAAAGGAAAAGTTTTACTATTTTATCAAGTTTATTTGTGATGTAGTAAGGCTGCAAGGGGTAAGAAACATTGATACGTAGTAGATAGGTAGACTAGCCAAGACACGTTTAATAAGTCACCTTACTTCATCTCTTTGTTGTCCTCCCTTTCCAAGAAGAAAGTCTCCAAGAACAAGATTCAATAATCTTCTCATACTTTTGAGTATCATTAATTTTATCACCCAATGGTAATCCAAGGCAAACAATAGGAAAATTATATTTTTTGCACTACAATATATTTGTGAAATCTTCAATGTCTTCACCAAAAACAATACAAAACAAACAACTTTTGGTTAATTTTCAAACTTGAGGTTAATCCAAAAAAAATAAGTAAATATCGAAGAGCATCACTTGTTTACGTTTCTGCAAAGAAAAACAATAATACCATCGTCAAATTGAAGATAACCTTAGTTCCCGTTTTTTTCACCGGAAACCCAATATTTTACCAACTTATTGCATATTGCTCAACATATGACTTAAAACTTCTCTTATGATGGTGGAAAGACAGAGGATCACCTTGACAAATACCCATCTCACTTCCAAAAAATCCATGTACCGTCTCATTCACAAGAACCGTAAGCTTTAAGTAAGATAAAAAAAATTTGTATTGATGCATACAATACAACTCCAGAAGCCATTTGATACAAAACTTCGTCAGGAAAGCTTCAATTTACATTATCAAAGGCCTTCTCAATATCTAGCATATACACTAACCTCGTTTTTTTGACAGAGTTTAAAATTCACGCATTCATTTTCTATCATTACTCTATTAAAAATTCGACGCCCCTTTATAAAGCCATTGAGTCTAGTTCGATGCATTGTGTCATGCATCACTGGCCCTTGAGTCCTTTTTAGGCATAATACATGCCTTGAACTTGCTCATAGGCCATTGTGGCTTATTTTCAACTCTTTACTTAGCTTAGGCATTGTTGAGATCATGCACTTGTCTTTTTCGTGCCAAGGGTGCATCAATCAGGCTCATGCCATATTTTTCTTAGGCTTATGCAAGCTTCGCTAACTTGCATATTAATGTAGCTTACTTTCTTGTCGCAATTGATGCATATGCCAACTCCGTGTAGCTTGATAGGCAGTATGAGCATCCAATGGATGGCATGCATATAGCCTCATCAAGTGTGGACACAATCATATCTTGAATCGCAATACCGATCCAGATGATTTGAGGGGCCAATATGCCGCAATCATCTCGCAATTAGATGATATGAGCAATAAAGGGCTGGACCGGCAATGTTGCAACTCATTGCGGCTTCCAACGTACCCTTCCATACTCTAAAGGGATCAAGCACAACCGTAGTTCATCCCGAAGGGACAACAACTTTAGCCAACTCGTGTTGCAAGGTCGTGGCCAAGCAATAATAGTAATGGCCTAGTCCATGTAGGTCATTTCGTCAAAATTCACAAAGGTTGCACATTACTGAGCTCGCGGCATGGCATAATAATTCTCATGCTTAATATGATCCATTGGCAAGGCTATGCAGTTATAAATGAGGCATAAACATCATTTATGCTCTTCCGGCTAAGCTATGAAGCTTACTTGGTGCATAGCCCACATATGTACCTTCAACCAAATACTCCTCCCTATACATTTCTAAAGGAAATTTCTGCAACTTAAACCGGGGGACCACTTTTACATTCACCAAGTACCATTTTTGAGGTGCTTGCTTCATTGTTCATGGTCGTTGTCATTGACTTCTGAAAACCCAGCAATGATTGCTGAAATTTTCGCTCTGGCCCATAGGCCAACTGCAATATTTAGCAATGATTGCACATTATTCTCTCTGTCAGCTCGCTCTGGCATATTGCACAATTGTTGTTCTATATTGGCTCAAGGACGACAGACTGCATAATGCGCTCAGGCAGCACTGCAACGCTCAAGGCCATCTACCCAACTGGCCTAATGCATCATTTGATGCGAGATTGGCCTTTAGGAAATATAATTAACAACATGATATTGACCCTTGGACGATATGCCAAACATAATACGCCACTTTTGCTCGATATTGGCCTTGGGCCATTATGCCTTTTTTCACGCAACGGAAACTTTGGATAAAGCTTCATCTCAGGCCATGGTGCATCTTTGAGCATGCGTCATGCTAAAAACACGAGGTGTTACATGATTCACCCCATTAAAGAATTTCGTCCCCGAAATTCAAAACAAAACTATTATGGACAAACACTTCGGTTTAGATTCCTGAGCAAAATTCCCATACCAGATTCTCAGAAATCACCCAACATTTCTTCAGTTCGTTATGGAACATCAATTAGGACCTTATAACGTCCCATATCGCATATTCAGCAATCCAAAAAGAGTCCACAACTTAACCGAGAATATCAATTTGGCCAGTTGCCAAAGGATATCTCAACAAGGTATCCTAAGCGGCCATCCCATACATACTACACGCTCACGAGTCCCTAAGATTCACAAGGTTAGTGCCAAAGATTTGCATGAATATAACGCAGCATGCCACTTTTTTTGTAATACTGTGTGGAACAGGATCCCATTTCCCACCGTCCCTAACGGTCATCCAGCTTGCCACTCGTAAGTAGGATTCTAGTCGGTCTAACAACGCACACCGTTGACCAGTTTCCAACATTTGGGGATTATCAGTCCCATTTCTGCCAACCGTTCCGAACGACCTTTCGGATACCCACTAGTAAGTGGGGTGCCACTTATGCCAAGCAAACTCACAATACTTAAACAAGCTCAACTCGATTCGCATAGTAACCAACATAGGAGTTACAAACTCTTTCTGCGCAAAAGTTGGCATACTCCCCAACTTTAAGATTTCAATTCAAGGAAAATACTCGCTAATGAGTCCACTTCGCACAGTCCCTAGAGTTATCTCGGAACTTGCTCTGATACCAACTGTGACGGACCGAAAAATTACGCCTAGTGTGCATGGGCGCGCAAGCCATAACTTTCCCGATGTGCCACTATGATGCTACAATCCGGACATTAAAACTAGGCAAATGCACGTTCATTTGTCCTTGCAAGCATGATTGTCAAGTATGATGCAGCTAACTTAGCTTCCGCACCCTTATAACTTACCCTTATTCTGCGAAGCATTTAAAGTTCGTGAGGCTAGTGCCGCTGCGTTGTTTTCTTGCATCACTAGCCCTTGAGTCATTTTAAGCTAAGCTATGAAGCTTACTTAATGCATAGTCCGTATATGCACCTTCAACCAACTACTCCTCCCTATTTATGTCTAAAGGACATTTATACAAACTTAAATCGGGGGACTACTTTTACATTCACCAAGTATCATTTTTGAGGTGCTTGCTTCACTATTCACGGTCGTTGCCATGTACTTATGAAAAAATATCTCATTGAATTTTCGTTGCCTGCCCATAGGCCAATTGCAACATTGCGCAATGTTCTCTCGGCCCTTCGCTTCCGGCATACTGCACAACTGTTGTGCAATATTGGCTCTAGGCCGAGAGACTGCATAATGCGCTAAGGTAGCGCTACAATGCTCAATGTCATCTACCCAACTGGACAAATGCATCATTTGATGCGAGATTGGCCTTTGGCCAATATAGCTAGCAACATAATATTGTCCCTTTGCTTATATGCCAAACGTCATGCGCCACTTTTTCTCGATATTGGCCTTGGGACAATATGCCTCTTTAACACAAATGTACATTTTGGATGAATCTTTATCTCCCAGTCCATGGCGCATCTTTGACCATGCGCCATGCTAAAAACATGGGGTGTTACGTTAGCAGTTTTATATCTAGGAGAATGCGTTGGAGATAGTAAGTCATTCACCAATTCACGAGGAACCAGTGAGTTGGGATCTATCTACTGTATGATCTTCAATTACGATATCTATAACTTTGGTATCTTCATATTCTTAGGATCAAAATTAGTGACCAAATATTTAATATATATATATATATATATATATATATATATATTTATATTTATTTATTTATTTATTTATTTACTTCTAGAGAGTTTGAAAAGAGTAGGAAACAAATACCCCCAAGAAGAATGAATCATCCAGAGTTATCTCCAAAAGAAAATGCTATCTTCATCTTATATAAGAAGATCAATGTTTCTGATAACCAAAAATTTTGACCTGAAAATGCCATCCCATAGATTATTACCAACAACATAATTTGGAAAGAAGAAATCTTTATTACAAGCAAATTTCTGGTAAATTATCTACATCCGTAAACCGATTTCTCGTGAGCCATACCTCCATACCCATTTGGAATGTAAAGTAGAATTAACAAACTTAAACTTTTTATGTCAACACCACCTTTGATTACGGGAAGCACTACTCTTTGTACCGTCTATAAAATATACAAAGCTCCGCTAATCAAGCCTCGCCTAGCTCCGTGAAAGAAGATTTCGAAGTTTCGCGTGTCTTGTTGCTTCAAGTTTCTTCGATACCAAGTTTATATCGATTAGTATACACTAGCTTGAAACCCGTACTACGACCGGAATGCCGAAATTTCTTACGTCGTCGATTCATGTTCACTGGAGCGGGGCTTCGCCCGCACCCGTCCTAATAAGAGTTCTAATAAGCGTATAGAATTACTATCCAATAGATTAACAACTAACAATTAAAAAACTTTATAATAATCAAATATATAATAGTATTATGATTTGAGGATCGAACATGGTTTTGAAAACTAATTTCATGCAATATAATAAAATAATAATCAATTTCATAAATAAACTAAAATATTTTAAGCTATAAATACATAATTAATTATTTTTTTTAGTATTTAACCCGTGCTTCGAACCGGGTACGATAGAGTCGATCCTCAGTTGGGCGAAGCCCCGCACCCGTCCAAGAAGGGATCTCAATTAACAACTGCAGTGTACCATGAAAACACCAATTATCATTTTTTTTTGAAGCAATCATTTAGTAGATTAACAATCGAAACCAAATTATTCACCAATTACATATTTTTTAAAGGGTTGGAGATTAAGAAATCCTCTTAAATAAAAATAATTTTGAAAAATTATCCCGACCTTTGAAATCAATTAGTAGTTCATTACATTACATGTATCAGTACTATTGGTAGTTAACTGAAACATCATACTTTCTATACAGTTATATCAATATCTGATATTGGAAACACTAAAAAAAAACACGATATTAATATAAAATAGATTGAAAACTCTAAATGGTGCACAACATATGAATTGCTTCCCTTCAAAGAAAATGTTATCAAGGAAATGCATTGATATATCTTTCTTCGAAAATCAAATATTTGTGTTAAGAATTAAGGGACCAACTCAACTGCTCTTCCAGGCTCCAACTTCTTATAGTTAGATGAAAAATCACACTAATTAGCCATTATATAGGCATCGATATCTGAAGTTAGAGACACTAAAAATCGTGATATTAATATAAAATAGATTGTCAACTCTAAATAGGGCAAAGAATATGAAGTGCTTCGTGTCAAAGAAAATGTAATTAAGGAAACGTACATATATATTTTTCTTCAAAAATCACATACTTGCGTTAAAAATAAAGTGGCTAACTCAACTGTTTTTCTAGGCTCCAACTTCTTGTAGTTGAATGAAAAATCACACATATTATGTAGTTGTGTTGATATCTGACATTAAACACACTAAAAATAACACGATATTAATATAAAACAGATTGCCAACCCTAAATAGTCCAAAGCATACAAAGTGCTTCCCGTCAAAGAAGTAATCAAAGAAATGTCATTAGTCATTATATAGGCATTGATATGTGATATTAGAGACATTAAAAAAATCATGATATTAATATAAATAGATTGCCAGCTCTAACTAACGCAAAGCATATGAAGTGCTTCCCGTCAAAGAAAATGTAATTAAGGAAACACACATATATATTTTTCTTCATAAATCGTATACTTGCGTAAAAAATCAAGCGGGTAACTCAATTATTTTTCCCAACTCCAACTTCTTGTAGTTGAATGAAAAATCACACATATTATATAGTTCTGGTGATATCTGACATTAGAGACACTAAAAATAACACGATCTTAATATAAAATAAATTGCTAACCCTAAATATCGCAAAGCATGTAGAGTGCTTCCCGTCAAAGAAGTAATCAAGAAAATGCACTGATATATCTTTCTTAAGAATCATAAGCTTGCATTAGGAATCGAGCAGCCAACTCAAGTTTTCTTCCAGGCTTCAAGTTCGTATAGTTAAATGAAAAATCACACTCATTATATGGTTGTACCAATACCTGCTATTAGAGACATTAAAAGAACACACGATATATAACATACAAATAGTCTGCAAATTCTAAATAGTGCAAAACAGATGAAGTGCTTCCAGTCAAAGAAGTTGGAATCAAGGAAATGCACTAATATCCCACTATGACCCTATTTGAATACCCGTGATTGTTGCTTTAACCATAAAGATCGCCTATTAATAATTGGAGTTTTTTTTTATTGGCAAAAATGGAATCTGAATTATATTGCTATGAATTTCTCATCAGTTTTTTTTCCAATTTATTACTCCTTTTTTTTTTGAATAAGGAATGCTATATTAAAAAGAAAAATATTTACAGAGAAGGACACAGCTTACAACATCACAAATGTAAGACTGTTTCCCAATGAAACAAAATCTGAGTTACAGAAACATCCTTAAACACATTTGTATCAAATAACCAAAGAGCAACTGACTGCTTAATAAGCATTATCACCTCATCTGAATCCATTGCTCTCCCTCCAAAGACTCTTCTATTTCTTTCATTCCACAGGTGCCAGTGGACAGCATAAATCAATTTCCACCAAACATCCCTACACCTACCTGTCATGTTATTTAGCTTCCTATTTATGACTCCTGCTGGTCAGAATTGTATTTATTGTTAAAATTAAATAGATTTTCAACTTTAATATTCCAAAGCATATATATGAATTGCTTCCCGTCGAACATGATGTAATCAAGGAAATTCCTGATCGATATTAATATATAAAATAGAGTTTCAACCCTAAATAGTGAAAAGAATATAAAAAATTTCCCGTCGAAGATGATGTAATCAAGAAAATGCATTGATATATCTTTCTTCAGAAATCATATACTTGTGTTAAGAATCAAGCGGTCAACCCAAACCAAGCACCAACTCCTTATAGTTAAATGAAAAATCACACTCAAATACTAATATTTGATATTATAGACATTAAAAGAACACACGATATAACATAAAATAGTGTTCCAATTCTAGATAGTACAACACAGGATGAAATTCTTCTGTCAAATAAGTTGTTATCAAGCAATGAACTAACATCCCACTAAGACTCTATTTGAATATTCGTGATTGTTACTTTAACCGCAAGGATTGTCCACTAATTAATGACTGGAGTACCTTTATTGGCAAAGAGAATCTGAATTGTATTGGTTAATTAAATAATTTGGTTGTTGGATTTTTAGTGATGCATATAACTAATTTTTATGTATGTGGCTTGAAACAAAACATAAAACTCTCTTGGAATTGAACAATTAAAGGGACCTTTTTTTTTACATCAAACGTAGGTCAAGTTAACGAAGTGCCGTTACAACATGGTCTATTAAGCAAATCAATTTCATGCGTATATCCTGTTCGAGAAAGAAAAAGAATAATAAGAATAAGTATCACAAAAATTATAATTCAATAACTGTAGAACCCCATCAAAAATATCGAAAAATTTATAAAGGAAAGCCAAGAGAGAGTAGAATGCTCTTAGGACAATAACTTAACAATGTTGTTTGGGATTTACATCCATCCTTATTCCTATTTCCCTATTTCATATTAACATTTATCCTTTTGGCCCTACATAGAATTGAAAATGATGGATGGGGCCAATATCATCATGGTTTATAATTATATATTCACTACGACATCATCGAAAAGACTTGTACATGTTTAGAGAATATATCTAAGATGACAAAGAGAATTATTCATTTTACAAATGTCCATGCCAAGTTGTCCTTAATATAGACCTTTGAGACTCGACCAAAAAGAAAACAATGAGAATTGAGAAATGAAATGGAATTAAATTGCTTTGCGTGGCAACAAAATATAACAAAGTAATGGAAAGATTTTTCTTCCCTAAATTAATTCGAAAAGACAGGGTAAGAAAAAGTTTTTTTTTTTTAACATACTAAATATTTAAGCTAGCCGTTTGGGATTCTTTTACCATAAGTAGACCTCTAAAGATTTTTTCCCTAAGGTTTTTAGAAATTTTAAGTTTTATAAACACTTATTTAAAATTTTCTTTCCATAAATAATTATAATCGTTGAAAAAGATTACATCATTAATATGTATGCATCGTTCCATAATTGCTTCAAAAATAAATCTTTTCATAAATATAATATAGGTGTAAATTACTTTATTTTAAAGAAATTAAGCTAACAATTACATAAAGTCTAAAGTCGCCAACATTTTGGTTAACTATGTTGATTCTAAAGAGAGTTAACTAATTTAAACCTACTCACATTTCCATCCTCCCTCCTCTAACATGAGATTTTTTTTATACCCAATGGAGTAAATTTAAGCAAATTTAAGCCCGTGAATAATCTACAATGATGAGGATTCATGAAACACACTTCATGAGAGATTCAACGGAAACCCTCACCGTTGGTAGCCTTTAGCAAATTAGCATTGTAAATAAGAATGTCGTGGATCAATTGGTGGACCCTAATTGGAGATCATATATCTTGCCAAAGTGGTTACCATATCCGATGCTAGTGTTTTGACAAATCTTCGATGTTAATGAAAAAAATATTGAAGTACGGAAGATGCTTCAACCTCCAACCACAAAAGGTATTTGCATAAAACAAAGTGTGAGGAGGTGTTATTGTCTGTCAGATTCAGATTGGCGTATATGGCGATGAACGGAGGACAGGCAACTATATTATATAATGAAATGACAACCCATGGTGGAGTCGTATTTAAAAGTACATACAAACTAAGAAAAAAATTAAATGTACATTAGGATTGATTCAGATTCCCTATTTAATTAATATTACATGAAAAAAAAAAATGTATATCGAAGAACTCCCGCAAACACTCTAATTTATAATAATAGTGAGCAATCTAGGGGATGGTTGATAAAGATACATTAATATGTTTATTAAGGGTTCATGGAAATGGTTGATTAAGGTCATTCATATGTATATCTTAGTTTTTGGTTTTCATGATAGAAATCCATTTAGTGTAGAGATTCAAAAATGCAAACGACATGGATCATGTAATTAATGATCAAGTAAGTATTAGTTAATAGTATTAATTATATTAAATGACAATGCAATTTAATATGATAATTCAATTTAATATGCAATTTTTCTAATTACAACGCAATTAGAAAATTAAGAAAATTAAGCTAGTGTTAAATCACAATGCAATTTTTCTAATTACATATGCACCTTTCAACTGCTTAGCGCGCGGAAACAAAATATTTTGATAAGACCTAAATTGTTGCATAGCGAAACAAAATAAGAGTAAATATGAAGGCCATCATATTACATAAATTAAAATTAGAAAATTTTTATTTGATGAATTAATTAGCATGCAGTAATTGAATAGCTATCAAGATCATATATGGACCTCATTTTGAATTTTTAATACACCAATTATGTGGATGGTTAAACTTATTTTGAAGGTGGAAATTCTTTTGTCCGGAAGACCAACAAATAAATGAAAGTTCAAGGAGTGAACTCTCTTGTTGTCTGAGATGTTCATCGATTTTAGTATGCCCTACTTTTGGCCTTCTCGGGGAAATGGGTTTGTTTACACAATAAAAGCAACTAAAGTCAAAATGAAGCAAAAAAATCGTAAACGAATAATACAAATAAAATGACAATACCTATAAAATGATATAGATAAACCTTAACAATCCACACGAAGTATAACACTTCCCTTTCAACTCAAACATGTATCTAGACCCGAGTTTCTTTCCTCTTCGAAGCCTAACAAAATGAATTGATGAGAAAGATTACATCTTGTTCGACAACATATATACAAAGTCGCACTTCCAAATGTGTGTATCTTCATGGTTAAGTAATCTACAAAAAAAAAAAAGAAAAAAAAAATCAATCCAAAATGTAGACAAAATTATATGATTTTAGTTTACAAACAAAAGATGGCCGAAGAATTTAGATACAAAGCAACTACAATTATAGATTTCAAACTTCCTAAATTGTAGAGTATATGAACACAAATACCATTTTTATAATCCACAATTTCCAACTTCACTTTTGCATTACACATAACTCTAAATTTTAATTATCGGTGTTGGGCTTTTTCCCGTGATGTTATATTACAATGCTTAAGCATCATTAGTACGAAGCTTGTATTTCACGATTCAATCACTCAAATAATACCTCCACATGAAGCTTAAAGGACAGAGTAGTACCTACATTACCTAAACATGATGATATTGAGAAACCCTCACCAACAAAATCCCAAAAGGAAGTTTAGTCTCAGATGGAGCAATTAATTAGAAGAAACATAAATAAGTTGTCGCTAAGAACCCGGGGTTGAGGAGATATGAAACCAAAAAGAAATAACAAATTGAGAAACAGTTTCCTGCAAAATAGAACAAAGAAGTGTTTCATATCATCTTTTTGGGTATATATATTCTTAGGATTTTCTTCATATCAACACTCATGCAATCGAACAAAAATAGATCAAAAACAAAACCATATGCATGTAGGAAAGCCTATTTACGTACTCACCAATAATAATTCATAAAATCAATTAGTAATTAACCAACCACAAAATATATTAAAAGAGAAAATAAGAAACCATCATATGAGCAAGGTGAGTAATAAAATTGAACAAACCTTTAGCAAATTGGTGAAGCAAGAATCATTTTATGCATCAATAAGACGCAAAAAAAAAAAAAAATTGGCGTTTAGTTTTGCAACAATATTTATGCATCATCAATAAGATCCTAAAACACAAAAATTTATGGTGATTGATGTCGCAATGAAATTTGGAATAATGAGGGTATACCGTAAAACAACTAAAATATCAAATAAAAACACTAAATTCCAATAAAAAAAACAAAAACAAAAACTAAAATTTTTTTCCGGAAGAGAGAAGCAACTTGCAACCTAAACAAAAAGGTTCGTATTGCACCTAATGCTTTATATGGCTACAATCGCAAAACAAACAACGGCGCTTATAAGAAAACATAAATTAAAACAAAAAATCATAGAAATCAAAGTTCCAAGAGAGAAGCTTTTATGGTGGGTTTGTCTAGTTTCAAAAAATGGGTTTACCTTTTGTTTGAAAGCTTTATATAGGGATTCCGAATCTATTAGTAGAATGATTTTATTTTGGATATAATATTTTAAAATATCTCGACTTTCTAAAACAAAACTAACAAATAAAACTTGATTATTAAGTCGTTTCCAAGAAAATTCTTTTGTTTATTTATTTTGGAAGTATATTTTATTTTTGCAAAAAAAAACTTGATTTTGTTAAAGGGATATATATATATATATATATACATCATGTTTTTTGGATTTTCATTCAAAATACTCCAGATATAAATACAATACAAATCTGATTTTTTTAGATACTCGAAAATATAAATATTAATTTCGGGTATCAATAGATACAGTATTTTTAGATATTTTACCTTATAAAAGATTCAAAAATATAATATATGGTTATTTTATCTCATAATTATGCTTACTCAAATTTGTTTGGATTTTTATCATAATAATCAATTTAATATAGTAATTTTTAGATTTTTTTACCTTATAATCGATCCATAAAATATCTGAATACTTTTACCCCATAAACATGCCTCGATTTTTTATATTTTTATCATAAATGTCGAATTTAATATAATGTTTTTTTTATATTTTTGTATTTTTATCATTATAATATAGTCATTTTTAGATTTTTTACCTTACAAAAGATTCTAAAAATATAAATATTTATTTGATTCCATAAATATGTTGAAATTGATTTTCATTTTTTATTTTAGTCATAAATGTAGCTCCCCTAAATTAATATAATATTTTTTTTATAATTTTTTCGGATTTTTTTTTTATAATAAGTACATGAAATTATAAAAGATTCAAAAATATAAATCTCATTATTTTATTCCATAAATATTTTGAATTGATTTTTTTTTATTTTAGTCATAAATGTACGAAATTAATATAGTACTTTTTTTATTTTTTCGGATTTTTATAATAAATACATGAAATTTTAAAAGATTCAAAAAATATAAATCTTATTATTTTATTCCATAAATATGTTGAATTGATTCTTTTTTTATTTTAGTCATAAATTTCCGAAATTAATATAGTAATTTTTTATTTTTTTTTGGATTTTGACAATAAATGCACAAAATTAATATAACAATTTTTCTAAATAATGAGGGTCGTCTGTTGCGTGTGTCCCAACAATCTACCCAGTCTACACCGCACATTGTCAGATCAACGCACCGTATCTAACGAAATTTCATCTGTTTAATACAAATGGTTTCTCAATTAACTAATGAGAGCGAGGTTACGCTCACCAACCAATAAGAGAGGGTAAGCTCCAGTGCTACTTTTATTCGGGAGGAGGGATGGTATT